>JAREIS010000815.1:0-40514 GCA_030060385.1 Muscicapa striata striata | reverse complement strand
CTCCAAAACCCCAAAATTCACCTAAAACGCCCCAAACCCCAAAACACCCCAAAAACATAAAGTCCCACCCCAAAAACCCCAAAAATCCACCCCAAAAACCCAAAAATCCACCGTAAAAATCCCAAATCCCACCCAAAAACCCCAAATCCACCCCAAAACCCCAAAATCCCACCCCAAAACCCCCAAAACCCAAAAACCCCCCAAAACCCCCCAAAACCATAAAACCCAACCCCAAAAAACCCAAAAATCCCCAAAATCCTCCAAACCCACCCGGATCCCCCAAAATGTCCTGAACCCCCAAGAATCCTCCAAATTTCCCAAAAAAATGCCCAAAATCCCCCAAATTTCCCTCAAAACCGACCCCAAATTTCTCCCAAAATCCCCCCAAATTCCCTCCAAAATCTCCCCAAAATCCCGCCAAAATCCCCCAAATTTCCCCCCAAATCTTCCCCAAAATCCCCCCCAAATTTCCCCCAACCCCCACCCCAAATCCCTCCAAAAATCCCCCAAATCCCTCCCCAAAATCCCCCCAAAAATCAAAAAAAACTCCAATTCCCAAAATCCTGCCAAATTTCCCTCAAAACCGACCCCAAATCCTCCAAATCCCCCAAAATCTCCCAAAAACCCTACAAAATCCCCCTATTTCTCTCCAAAATCCCCCCAAATTTTCCCCAAATTTCCCCAAAATCCCCCCAAATTCCTCACAAAATCTCCCCCAAAATCCCCCAAATTTCCCCCAAAAATCCCCCCAAAATCCCCCAAAATCCCCCCAAAATCCTCCAAATTTCCCCCAAAATCCCCCCAAAATCCTCCAAATTTCCCCCAAATTTCCCCCAAAATCCCCCCAAAACCTCCCCAGACGCCCCCAAATGCCCGAATTTTTCCCGAATTTTTCCCGAATTTTTCCCAAATTTTCCCAATTTTGCCCAAATTTCCCAAAATCTCCCACCATGAAGACGGGGTTGTGCTCGCCCGCGCTGACGTCACCCGCGGTAGAACAGGTCCGTGACGTCACGGGGGGTCCGGGGGGAATCCCCGCGGACTTTTTTGGGGGGGGTCAAGGAAATTTGGGGGGTCCCGGAGGGGATTTTGGGGGGAAATTTGGGGGATTTGGGGGGTCCTGGGGGGATTTTGGGGGAAATTTGGGAGGATTTGGGGGGTCCTGGGGGGATTTTGGGGAAATTTGGGGGGTCCTGGAGAAGATTTTGGGGGAAATTTGGGGGATTTGGGGAAATTTGGAGGTGTCCTGGGGGGATTTTGAGGAGATTTGGAAGGATTTGGGGGTGTCAAGGAAATTTGGGGGGTCCTGGAGAAGATTTTGGGGGAAATTTGGGGGATCTGGGGAAATTTGGGGGTCCTGAGAAGATTTTGGGGGAAATTTGGGGATTTGGGGGTCCTGGAGGGATTTTGGGGAAATTTGGGGATTTGGGAAATTTGGGGGTCCTGGGGGATTTTGGGAAATTTGGGGGTCCTGGGGATTTGGGGGAAATTTGAGGATTTGGGGTGATTCGGGGATTTTGGGGTTTTGGGGGTGATTTTTGGGGTGATTTGGGGTATTTGGGGGATTTTTGGGATGATTTGGGGATTTTGGGATTTTGGGGTGATTTGGGGATTTTGGGATGATTTGGGGATTTTTGGGGATACAATCCCTGTGGATCAGGGGATCCCCCTTGGAGCTGAGGATGAAGAGCTGCGAAAGCATCTGGGGAAAGAGGGGGAAAAACGGGGTTCAGAAAACCCCAAAATCTCCCAAAAATCCCCCAAAATCTCCCCAAAATCCCCAAAATTCCCCAAATCGTCCCAAAACCGAGCGCCGCCCCCAAAACCCGAACCCGCCAAAAACGGAGCCGCCCAAAAGCTGAGCCCCCCCAAACCCCGATCCCCACCCAGACCCCGAAACTCCCCACCCCCGCCCCCAAAATCCCCTCAGGACCCCCCAAAAAACCCCAAAATCCCCTCAAAAAGCGGCGCGGCCCCTTTAAGAGGGGGCGTGGCCAAGCCCCTCCCGAGCCCCCCGAACCTCCGGTCGCTTCCCGCTGCCGCCGCAGCCGCGGTCTGTGGTCACGTGATCACCAAGGCGAATTCCTATTGGCTGCTGTGTCCCCGCCCCGCGCGCCCTCTGTTCTGATTGGCCGCTGCTGTGGCCAGGCCCAAGGCGGTCCCTGCGTTCTGATTGGCCGCGCTGCCGTCACGTGGTGCAGGATTTTCGCGCCACTCGCCGTGAGGGGAAGGCGGTGGCGGGAAAAAGGGGGGAGCGATCGTGAGGGGAAAATCGCGATCGTGAGGGGAAAATCGCGACAGGAGCGGCCCCGACATGGCTCCCCGTGACTACGACAGCGAGAAAGGTTTGGGGCGAGCGGGGGGTGCCGGGGCTCCGTTATTGACCCGTTATCGGTTCCGCCCGCTCCCAATTATCGCGACATTCCCCCCATATCGGGACTCTTCCTGCGGTTTCTGATCCTCCCCTGTCGCTCTCTGCTTTCCCCTCAGAGAAGGCGAAGCGGTTTTTTCAGGAGTTTTACCGGGATGGGCCCGACGGGCACAAGGAATTCCCGTACCGGGAGCAGCTGGTGAGGGACGGCGCCCCCAAATTTACCCAAAATTTCTTCAAATCCTCCCCAAAATCCCTCAGATTCCGCCTTGAACCCCCCCAAATCCCCGCCCACCCCCTTAAACCCCACCCCAAATCCCCTCCCAACATCCCAAACCCCTTCCCACCACCCAAAATCCCCCCAAACCTCCTCCCGACCCCCCAAATCTCATCAAAACTTTTCCAAACCCCCAAATCCCCCCCAAACCCCCAAATTTCACCTCAAACCCCTTGATTTTACCCCCAAAACCCCCAATTTTTCACTCCAAACGTCTGATTTTCCCCCCGAAACTCCCAATTTTTCACCTCAAACCCTGTTTCATCACCCCAAATCCCCCAAAATCTCCATTTTCCCTCCCAAACCCCATTTTCTCCCCCAAACCCCCAAATTTTTCACCCCAAACCCCATCATTCACCCCAAAACTCTAATTTTTTCACCCCAAATTCCTCTCAAAACTCTCATTTTTTCACCACAAACCCCATAATTTCCCCCAAACCCCCATTTTCTCCTCCCAAACCCCCATAATCCCCCCCAAAACCCCCAATTTTTCACCCCAAATCCCCCTCAAAACTCTCATTTTTTCCTCTCAAACCCTGAATTTCTCTCCCCAAACCCCCATAATTCCCCCACAAACCCCCATATTTCCCCCCCAAAACCCATCATTCCCCAAAACCCCCAATTTTTCACCCCAAATCTCCCTCAAAACTCTCATTTTTTCCCCTCAAACCCTAAATTTCTCCCCCCAAAAACTCTCCCATTTCTCCTCCCAAACCCTCTAATTCCCCCCCAAACCCCCATCATTACCCCCCCAAACCCCCATTTTCTCCCCTCAAACCCCTGATTTTCCCCCCAAGCCCCATAATTCCCCCAAACCCCAGTTTTCACCCCAAACCCCCAATTCTCCCCATTCCCCCAATCCCCTGCTGGCCGGGGTGCTCTGGGTGACCCCAATTCTCCCTGTGACCCCAATTCTCCCTGTGCCCCCAATTCTCCCTGTCCCCAGTCCCTGCTGGCCCAGGGCGCTCTGGGTGACCCCCAATTCTCCTGTGACCCCCAATTCTCCCCTGTCCCCAATCCCTGCTGGCCTGGGGTGCTCTGGGTGACCCCCAATTCTCCCCATGACCCCCAATTCTCCCTGTGACCCCCAATTCTCCCCATGACCCCCAATTCTCCCCATGACCCCCAATTCTCCCCCCAGTCTCTGCTGGCCTGGGGCGCTCTGGGTGACCCCCAATTCTCCCCGTGACCCCTAACTCCTAACTCCTAACCCAGTCCTGCTGGCCCAGGGCACTCTGGGTGACCCCCAATTCTCCCCATTCCCCCCAGTCCCCGCTGGCCCGGGGTGCTCTGGGTGACCCCCAATTCTCCCTGTGCCCCCAATTCTCCCCCATGCCCCCAATTCTCCCTGTCCCAGCAGTCTCCTGGCCCGCCGGGAGCAGGGGCGCGCTGTGGGTGACCCCCAATTCTCCCGTGACCCCAATTCTCCTGTGCCCCCAATTCTCCCATTCCCCCCAGTCCCTGCTGGCCCGCCGGGAGCAGGGCGCGCTGTGGGTGCCCCCCAATTCTCCCTGTGACCCCCAATTCTCCCTGTGCCCCCCAATTCTCCCCTGTCCCCCAGTCTCTGCTGGCCCGCCGGGAGCAGGGCGCGCTGTGGGTGGCCCTGGACGATGTGGCCGAGGACGAGCCCGAGCTGGCCGAGGCCGTGGTGGAGAACGCGCGGCGCTACGGGCGCGTCTTCGCCGACGCCGTGCACGAGCTGCTGCCCCTCTACGGCTCTGCCGAGGTCAGGGAGCCTGAATTTGGGGTTTGGGGGGGTTTTTGGGGTGTCCTGAGGGGTTTTAGGGTCGTGAGGGGTCATCACTGGCCACGAGCTGCTGCCCCTCTACGGCTCTGCCGAGGTCAGGGAGCCCCACATTGGGGTTTGGGGGAGTCCTGGGGGGATTTTGGGGTGTCCTGGATGGATTTTGGGGGGTCCTGGATGGGTTTTGGGGGGTCCTGGATGGGTTCTGGGGTGTCCTGGATGGATTTTGGGGGGTTTTGGGGTGTCCTGGATGGATTTTGGGGGGTCCTGGATGGATTCTGGAGGGTTCTGGGTGGATTCTGGGGGGTTTTGGGGGGTCCTGGGTGGATTCTGGGGGGTCCTGGATGAGTCCTGGGTGGATTTTGGGGTGTCCTGGATGGGTTTTGGGGGGTCCTGGATGGGTTTTGGGGGGTCCTGGATGGATTTTGGGGGGTCCTGGGTGGATTCTGGGGTGTCCTGGATGGATTTTGGGGGGTTTTGGGGTGTCCTGGATGGATTCTGGGGGGTCCTGGATGGATTTTGGGGGGTCCTGAAGGCGTTCTTGAGTGGCATTTTGGGACATTTTTAGTGCTTTTGAGTGGGATTTTGGGACAATTTTGAGTGGAATTTCGGGACGATTTTAGCTGAGGCTTTCCCAGCCCCCCTCCTGAGCCCCCTCCCCAAATTTGCCTCTCCCCAGGCCCCCCCTCGGGACCCCCTGGACGTTTACCTGGAGCATCGGCTGCTGCTGGAGCAGCGGGGCCGGGTGGGGGGAGCCCCCAGGCCCCCCCAAAATCAGTTCCCCCCGGAGCTGCTGCGGCGTTTGTGAGTCTGTCCAGGGCCCTGGGGACCCCAGACCCAATTCCTGGCCACCCCCAAATCCCCAACACCCCCCCAGATCTTTTCCTGCTTCCTTAAACCCTTCCCAATCCCACCCAAATCCTCCCCAAATTTTCCTCCAATCCCCCTCAAACCCCATTTTCCCCATCCTCCCGTTTCTCCCCCATTTCTTCCCCAATTCTCCCCCATTTCTTCCTGCAAAATCCCCCATTTTTCTCTCACAATTCCCATTTTCCCCCCATTTTTCTCTCACAATTCCCATTTTTCCCAAAATCCTTGTTTTTGTCTCTAAAGCGAGCTGCACTTCCACACCTCATCCTGCTCAAAGCCTCTGTCCCCACATGAGATCTGGGACCCATTTTCCCCATACAAACCCCTTTTTTCCCCCATTTTCTCTCCATTTTCCCTCCAAATCCCCATTTTCCCCCATTTTTCCCAAAATGCCCATTTTTCTCCCCAAAGCGAGCTGTATTTCCGCACCCCCTCCTGCTCCAAGGCCGTGTCCCCAAAGGAGCTCTGGGCCCCATTTTTTCCCCTTATAAGCCCCATTTTTTCCCCATTTTTCCTGATTTTCCCCCCCATTTTCCCCTCACAATCCCCATTTTTCCCATTTTTCCCAAAATGCCCGTTTTTCTCCCCAAAGCGAGCTCTATTTCCGCGCCCCCTCCTGCTCCAAGGCCGTGTCCCCGCGGCAGCTCCGCGCCAGCAGCGTCGGCGCCCTGGTGACCGTGCAGGGCATCGTCACCCGCGCCAGCGACGTGCGGCCTCTGCTGCGGGTGGCCACCTACAGCTGCGACCAGTGCGGGGCTGAGACCTACCAGCCGGTACTGGGAGGGACTGGGATATACTGGGAATGGATGGGGATAGACTGGGAATGGATTTGGGGCAGTTTGGGGTCTCAGTGCCACCTACAGCTGCGACCAGTGCGGGGCCGAGACCTACCAGCCAGTACTGGGATGGACTGGGAGGGACTGGGATATACTGGGAATGGACTGGGATATACTGGGGATGGATGGGGATAGACTGGGATATACTGGGAATGGATTTGGGGCAGTTTTGGGGTCTCAGTGCCACCTACAGCTGCGACCAGTGCGGGGCTGAGACCTACCAGCCGGTACTGGGATATACTGGGATGGACTGGGAATGGACTGGGATATACTGGGATGGACTGGGAACGGACTGGGAGGGACTGGGAATGGACTGGAATATACTGGGAATGGATTTGGGGACAGTTTGGGTTCTCAGTGCCGCCTACAGCTGCGACCAGTGTGGGGCCGAGACATACCAGCCGGTACTGGGATATACTGGGATATACTGGGAGGGGATTTTTAGGGCATTTTGGGGTTTTTTAGGAGGATTTCAGGTTGATTTTTGGGGGAGATTCTCTGAATTTTTGGGGTGTCCCCTCACAGATCGGTGGCGCCATTTTCCCGCCTTTTCCAAGGGACACTTCTGGGGAGTCGCGGGGGGGGGAAATTTTTGGGATCTTGGGGGGATTTTTTGGGGTTCAGGTGGATTTTTGGGGATGTTTTGGGGGGATTCTCTGAGTTTTGGGGGTTTTTTCCCAGATTGAGGGCCCGACTTTCACTCCTCTGCTGCTGTGCCCGAGCCGGGAGTGCCAAACCAACCGCTCGGGGGGGCGGCTCTACCTGCAGAGCCGCGGCTCCAAATTCACCAAATTCCAGGAGCTGCGCATCCAGGAGCACGTGAGTGAGGGGGGCTCCCCAAATTCCTGACTGGACACCCCAAAATCCCCCAAAATTCCCTCAGGAAACTCCGAAATCCCCTCAGAAATGGCTCCAGAATGGCCACCAGGGCCTGTAAAGTGATGGCTGGGGTCTGTAAAATGGACTCCAGGGTCTTAAAATTGGCTCCAAATGTATCAGATTTTGGGAATTGTGGGTTCAGGAGCTCCTGAGTGAGAGGTGATTCCAAAATTTCCAAAATCCCCAAAAAATTCCCTCAGGAAACTCCAAAATCCCTTTGGAAACAGCTCCAAAATGGCCGCCAGGGCCAGTAAAGTGATGGCTGGGGTCTGTAAAATGGACTCCAGGGTCTTAAAATTGGTTCCAAATTCTGGGAATTGTAGATTCAGAAGATTCTGAGTGAGAGGTGATTCCAAAATTCCCAAAATCCCCAAAAAATTCCCTCAGGAAACTCCAAAATCCCTTCGGAAATGGCTCCAAAATGGCCGCCAGGGCCAGTAAAGTGATGGCTGGGGTCTGTAAAATGGACTCCAGGGTCTTAAAATTGGCTCCAAATGTATCAGATTTTGGGAATTGTGGGTTCACGAGATTCTGAGTGAGGGGGGAATATAAAAATTCCCAAAATCCCCAAAAAATTCTCTCAGGAAACTCCGAAATCCCCTCAGAAATGGCTCCACAATGGCCGCTGAGGCCTGTAAAACGGTGGCAAGGGTCTTTAAAACGGACTCCAGGGTCTTAAAACTGGTTCCAAAATCTCGGAATTGTCGATTCAGAAGATTCTGAGTGAGGGGTGATGCCAAAATTTGCAAAATAAAAAAAAAATTCCCTCAGGAAACGCCAAAATCCCCTCAGAAGTGGCTCCAAAATGGCCCCCAAGGCCTGTAAAATGGTGGTTGGGGCCTCTAAAATGGACTCCAGGGTCTTAAAATTGGCTCCAAATGTATCAGGTTTTGGGAATTGTGGGTTCACGAGATTCTGAGTGAGGAGTGATTCCCAAATGTCCCCCAAAAGTCCCCAAAATGTCCCCAAAATATCCCCAAATCTCCCCAAAATGTCCCAAATGTCCCCCAAAAGTCCCCAAAATATCCCCAAAATGTCCCCAGATGTCCCAAAATGTCCCCAATATCCCCAAATGTCCCACAAAAGTCCCCAAATCTCCCCAAAATGTCCCCAGATGTCTCCAAAAGTCCCCAAATGTCCCCAGATGTCCCAAAATGTCTCCAAAATATCCCAAAATGTCCCCAAATGACCCCAAAATATCCCAAACTGTCCCCAAAATGTCCCTAGATGTCCCCGAATGTCCCCAAAAGTCCCCAAATGTCTCCAGATGTGCCAAAATGTCTCCAAAATATCCCCAAATCTCCCCAGAATGTCCCCAGCCATCCCCAGGTGTCCTCATCTGTCCCCAGCTGTCCCCAGCCATCCCCCAGAATGTCCCCAGGTGTCCCCGGGTGTCCCCAGCTGTCCCTGTGCTGTGTCCCCAGTCTGAGCAGGTTCCCGTGGGGCACCTGCCGCGCTCGCTGTCGCTGCACCTGAGCGGGGCCAACACGCGCCAGGCCCAGCCCCACGGGGACCACGTGCTGAGACCTGTCACAGGGCACCTTCCTGCCCCTGCTGAGACCTGGCTGAGACGGACAGGTGGCACAGGTGAGTCCTGAGATACACCTGGGGTCATCCAAAATACACCTGGGGTGGCTATCCTGGCACAGGTGAGTCCTGAGATACACCTGGGGTCATCCAAAATACACCTGGGGTTATCCAAAATACACCTGGGAACGCCCAAATACACCTGGGGTCATCCAAAATATACCTGGGGTCCCCCAGAGCTCCCCTTCCTGCCCCTGCTGAGAGCTGGGTACGGACAGGTGGCACAGGTGAGTCCCAGAGTACACCTGGGGTCATCCAAAATACACCTGGGGCCATCCAAAATACACCTGGGGCCATCCAAAATATACCTGAGAGGGAAATAACCTCACCTGGGACCCCAAAAACCTTCCCTGGGATCCCCCAGAGCTCCCCTTCCTGCCCCTGCTGAGACCTGGGTATGGACAGGTGGCACAGGTGAGTCCCAGAGTACACCTGGGGTCATCCAAAATACACCTGGGGTCATCCAAAATATACCTGGGGTCATCCAAAATATACCTGGGGCCATCCAAAATACACCTGGGGTCATCCAAAATACACCTGGGGTTATCCAAAATATACCTGGGGTCATCCAAAATACACCTGGGAGGGAAATAACCTCACCTGGGATCCCCAAAACCTCCCCTGGGATCCCCAAAAACCTCCCCTGGGATCCCCCAGAGCTCCCCTTCCTGCCCCTGCTGAGACCTGGCTACGGGCAGGTGGCACAGGTGAGTCCCAGAGTACACCTGGGGTCATCCAAAATACACCTGGGGTCATCCAAAATACACCTGGGGTCATCCAAAATACATCTGGGGTCATCCAAAATATACCTGAGAGGGAAATAACCTCACCTGGGATCCCCAAAAACCTCCCCTGGGATCCCCAAAAACCTCACCTGGGATCCCCCAGAGCTCCCCTTCCTGCCCCTGCTGAGAGCTGGGTATGGACAGGTGGCACAGGTGAGTCCTGAGATACACCTGGGGCCATCCAAAATACACCTGGGGTCATCCAAAATACACCTGGGGTCATCCAAAATACACCTGGGGTCATCCAAAATATACCTGAGAGGGAAATAACCTCACCTGGGATCCCCAAAAACCTCACCTGGGATCCCCAAAAACCTCCCCTGGGATTCTAAAAACTCACCTGGGATCCTAAGCACTCACCTGAGATCCCAAAAAATGCATTTGAGGGGGAAAATAGCCCCCCCAAAATTCCCTTTTTTCTCCCAAAATCCCCGTTTTTCACCCAAAAATCCCCGTTTTTCACCCAAAAATTCCCCGTTTTTTCCCAAATTTTCATTTTTCACCCCAATATCCCCATTTTTCCCAAAATCCCCGTTTTTCTCCCCAAACTGGGGCTGCTCTCTCAGACGATCCAGGGCCATCACCTGCCTCATTTTCACCCAAAAATCCCCATTTTTCTCCCAAAAATCCCCATTTTTCACCCTAAAATTCCCCGTTTTTCCCAAAATTTCTGTTTTTCACCCCAAAATTCCGTTTTTTCCCAAAATACCCGTTTTTCTCCCCAACCAGGGGCTGCTCTCAGACCTTCCTCCAGGGCCATCACCTGCCTCATTTTCCCCAAAAATCCCCTTTTTTACCTCAAAAATCCCCGGTTTTCACCCCAAAAATCCCCATTTTTCACCCTTAAATTCCCCGTTTTTTCCCAAAATTGTTGTTTTTCACCCCAAAATCCCCATTTTTCCCAAAATCCCTGTTTTTCTCCCCAACCAGGGGCTGCTCTCAGACCTTCCTCCAGGGCCATCACCTGCCTCATTTTTCCCCCAAAATCCACATTTTTCACCTAAAAATCCCATTTTTCACCCCAAAATCCCCATTTTTCACTCTAAAATTCCCAATTTTCACCCTAAAATTCCCCGTTTTTTCCAAAATTTCTGTTTTTTCACCCCCAAAATCCCCATTTTTCCCAAAATCCCCGTTTTTCTCCCAAACTGGGGCTGCTCTCAGACGATCCAGGGCCATCACCTGCCTCATTTTCACCAAAAATCCCCATTTTCACCCAAAATCCCCATTTTTCACTCTAAAATTCCCGTTTTTCCCCAAAAATTCTGTTTTCACCCAAAATTCCGTTTTCCCAAAATCCCGTTTTCTCCCAAACAGGGGCTGCTCTCTGACCTTCCTCCAGGGCCATCACCTGCCTCATTTTCCCCAAAAATCCCCTTTTTTACCTCAAAAATCCCCGGTTTTTACCTCAAAAATCCCCATTTTTCACCCTAAAATTCCCCGTTTTTTCCCAAAAATTCTGCTTTTCACCCCAAAATTCCGTTTTTTCCCAAAATCCCCGTTTTTCTCCCCAAACAGGGGCTGCTCTCTCAGACCCTCCAGAGCCATCACCTGCCTCATTTTTCCCCCAAAATCCACATTTTTCACCCAAAAATCCCCATTTTTCACCCCAAAAATCCCCATTTTTCACCCTAAAATTCCCCGTTTTTTCCCAAAATTCACATTTTTCACCCCAAAATTCTGTTTTTTCCCAAAATCCCGGTTTTTCTCCCCAACCAGGGGCTGCTGTCCGAGACCTTCCTGGAGGGGCACCACGTGGTGAAGGTGAACAAGAGCGAGGAGGAGGAGGAGGGGGGAGGGGAGCTGAGCCCCGAGGAGCTGCGGGAGATCACGGGCACAGGTGGGATTGGGGGGAAAAACCGGGATTTGGGAAAAATGGGGGGTTGGGGGCAAAAAACGGGATTTTTGGGAGAAAAAAAATGGGATTTTTTGGGAAAAAATGGGGTTTTTTGGGGGAGAAATGGGGATTTTTGGGGAAAAAATGGGATTTTTTGGGAAGAAATGGGATTTTTTTGGGGAAAAAAATGGGATTTTTTGGGGAAAAAAATGGGATTTTTTGGGAAGAAATGGGATTTTTTTGGGGAAAAAAATGGGATTTTTTGGGAAAAAATGGGATTTTTTTGGGGAAAGAAATGGGATTTTTGTGAGGAAAAAAATGGGATTTCTTTGGGAAAAAATGGGATTTTTTGGGGGAAAAAAATGGGTTTTTTTGGGAAAAAAAAAGGGATTTTTTGGGGAAAAAATGGGATTTCTTTGGGAAAGAAATGGGATTTTTTGGGGAAAAAAATGGGATTTTTTGGGAAAAAAAATGGGATTTTTTGGGAAAAAAATGGGATTTTTTGGGAAAAAATAGGATTTTTTGGGAAAAATGGGATTTCTTTGGGAAAAAATGGGATTTTTTGGGGAAAAAATAGGGATTTCTTTGGGGAAAAAAATGGGATTTTTGGGGAAAAAATGGGATTTTTTGGGAAAAAATGGGATTTTTTTGGAAGAAATGGGGATTTTGGGAAAAGGGAATTTTGGGGCAAAAAATGGGATTTTTGGGAGAAAATGGGATTTTTTGGGGGAAAAACGGGATTTTTGGGAAAAATGGGGGTTTGGGGGGCAAAAAATGGGATTTTGGGAAAAATGGGGTTTGGGGAGAAAAACCGGGATTTTGGGAAAAATGGGGATTTTTGGGGAAAAAATGGGATTTTTGGGAAAAAAAAATTGGGATTTTTGGGTTTATTTGGGAAGAAATGGGGATTTTGGGAAAACGGAATTTTGGGGCAAAAACCGGGATTTTGGGGAAAATGGGGATTTTGGGAAAATGGGGTTTGGGGGGAAAATGGGGATTTTGGGAAAAATGGGGATTTTTTGGGGAAAAAAATGGGATTTTTTGGGAAGAAATGGGGATTTTGGGAAAAGGGAATTTTGGGGCAAAAACCGGGATTTTGGGGAAAATGGGGGTTTTGGGAAAATGGGGTTTGGGGGGCAAAAAATGGGATTTGGGGAAAATGGGGGGTTGGGGGGAAAAACGGGATTTTGGGAAAATGGGGGTTGGGGGAAAATTGGGGATTTTTGGGGGAAAAAAATGGGATTTTTGGGAAGAAATGGGATTTTTGGGAAAAAAATGGGATTTTTTGGGGAAAAAAATGGGGATTTTTTTGGGGAAAAAAAGAGATTTTTTTGGGAAAAAATGGGATTTTTTGGGGAAAAAATGGGATTTTTTCGAAAATGTGATTTTTTTGGGAAAAATGGGATTTTGGGGGAAATGGGATTTTTGTAATGATTAATTATTAATGATTAATTAGAGGAGGATTTCTATGGGAAGCTGGGATTTAATGATTAATGATTAATTACTAATGATTAATTACTAATGATTAATTAGAGGAGGATTTCTATGGGAAGCTGGGATTTAACAATTAATGATTAATTACTAATTATTAATTATTAATGATTAATTAGAGGAGGATTTCTATGGGAAGCTGGGATTTAATGATTAATGATTAATTGCTAATGATTAATGATGAATTACTAATGATTAATTACTAATGATTAATTGTTAATTGTTAATTAGAGGAGGATTTCTATGGGAAACTGGCCGCCTCCATCGCCCCCGAGATCTTCGGCCACGAGGACGTGAAGAAATCGCTGCTGCTGCTGCTGGTGGGGGGCGTGGAGAGGAGCCCCCGGGGGATGCGCATCCGGGGTCAGGAGACATCCCAGAATATCCCAAAAATTCCCAAAATATCCCAAAATATCCTGGGGAAATCCTGGAGTTATCCCGAGTTCTTTCCTGTATTTTTCCTGGATTTTGCCCTGTTCCTGGTGGGGGGCGTGGAGAGGAGCCCCCGGGGGATGCTCATCTGGGGTCAGGAAACATCCCAAAATATCCCCAAAAATTCCCAAAATATCCCCAAAATATCCTGGGGAAACCCAAAAATATCCTGGGAAAATCCTGGGGAAAAATCCCAGAAAAATCCCAGAAAATCCTGGGAAAAAACATCTGAAAATGCCGGGAAAATTCTGGAGAAACTCTGGGAAAACACTGAGAAAATCCTGGAAAAATTCAGGGAAACGCCCAGGAGAGACTCGGGGAAAATCCTGGAAAAATTCCTGGAAAAATCCTGGAGTTATCCCCAGTTTTTTCCTGTATTTTTCCCATTTTTCCTGGATTTTGCCCTGTTCCTGGTGGGGGGCGTGGAGAGGAGCCCCCGGGGGATGCGCATCCGGGGTCAGGAGACATCCCAGAATATCCCCAAAAATTCCCAAAAATTCCCAAAATATCCCAAAATATCCTGGGAAAATCCTGGGAAAAATCCCAGAAAATCCTGGGAAAAAACATCTAAAAATGCCGGGAAAATTCTGGAGAAACTCTGGGAAAACACTGAGAAAATCCTGGAAAAATTCAGGGAAAAGCCCAGGAGAGACTCGGGGAAAATCCTGGAAAAATTCCTGGAAAAATCCTGGGAAAATCCTGGAGTTATCCCGAGTTCTTTCCTGTATTTTTCCCATTTTTCCTGGATTTTGCCCTGTTCCTGGTGGGGGGCGTGGAGAGGAGCCCCCGGGGGATGCGCATCCGGGGTGAGGGAGAGTCCCAAAATATCCCCAAAAATTCCCAAAATATCCCCAAAATATCCCAAAAAATTCCCAAAATATCCCAAAATATCCTGGGAAAATCCTGGAGTTATCCCGAGTTCTTTCCCACGCGGGATGCGCATCCGGGGTCAGGAAAAATCCAAAAAAATCCCCCAAAAATTCTGGGAGAACCCAAAAATATCTTGTGGAAACCCAAAATATCCTGGGAAAATCCTGGGGAAAAATCACAGAAAAATCCCAGAAAATCCTGGGAAAAAAACATGGAAAAATGCCGGGAAAATCCTGGAAAAACTCTGGGAAAACACTGAGAAAATCCTGGAAAAATTCAGGAAAAGCCCAGGAGAGACTCGGGGAAAATCCTGGGAAAATTCCTGGGAAAATCCTGGAAAAACCCCGGGAAAATCCTGGAGTTATCCCGAGTTTTTTCCCATATTTTTCCCATTTTTCCTGGATTTTGCCCTGTTCCTGGTGGGGGCGTGGAGAGGAGCCCCCGTAGGATGCGCATCCGGGGTCAGGAGACATCCCAGAATATCCCCAAAAATTCCCAAAATATCCCCAAAATATCCCAAAATATCCTGGGAAAATCCTGGAGTTAACCCAAGTTTTTTCCCATATTTTCCCCATTTTTCCTGCTCTTTGCCCTGTTCTTGGTGGGGGGCGTGGAGAGGAGCCCCCCGGGGATGCGCATCCGGGGTCAGGAAACATCCCAAAATATCCCCAAAAATCCGAAAACCCAAAAATATCCTGGGAAAATCCTGGGAAAAATCCCAGAAAATCCTGAGGAAAAATCCCAGAAAATCCTGGGGAAAAAACATCTAAAAATGCTGGGAAAACTCTGGGAAAACACTGAGAAAATCCTGGAAAAATTCAGGAAACGGGAGAACTCAGGGGAAAATCCTGGAAAAATTCCTGGGAAGATCCTGGAACATTTCCTGCCCTAAATCCAGCTGTTCCCTCAATCCAGCTGTTTTCTGTCCCCAGGGAACATCAACATCTGCCTGATGGGGGACCCAGGTGTGGCCAAGTCGCAGCTGCTCACCTACATCGACCGCCTGGCGCCGCGCAGTGAGTGCGGCCTTCCTCCCTCCTCCTCCTCCTCCTCATCATCATCTCTCTTCCTCCCCTCATCCTCTCCCTCCTCTCATCTCTCCTCCTCCTCATCCTCTTCCTCTCCTCATCCTCCTCCTCTTCTTCCTCCCCTCATCCTCCTCCTCTTCTTCCTCCCCTCATCCTCTCCCTCCTCTCATCCTCCTCCTCCTCATCCTCTTCCTCTCCTCGTCCTCCTCCTCTTCTTCCTCCCCTCATCCTCTCTCTCCACTCATCCTCCTCCTCCTCATCCTCTTCCTCCCCTCCTCCTCCTCCTCTTCCTCCCCTCCTCCTCATCCCCTTCTTCCTCCCCTCATCTTCCTCCTCTTCCTCCCCTCATCCTCCTCCTCTTCCTCCCCTCCTCCTCTTCCTCTCCTCATCCTCATGTTTTCCTTCCTTTATCCTCCTCATTCCTTCCTTGTCTCCTCCTCCCCCTCCCATTCCCATTTCCCCCCTTTTTCCGCTCTCCGCTCCCATTTCTCCCACTTTTTTACTCATGTTCCCCCCATTTTTCCTCATTTTCCCCCCCGTTTCCTCCCCCATTATCCCCTCATTTCCCCCCCATTATCGCCCCATTTTTTCCCATTTCCCCCCCATTCTACCCCATTCCCCCATTACCCCATTCACCCCCATTCTCCCCCATTCCCACCATTCCCCCCATCCCCCCATCCCCCCCCATTATCCCCCATTCCCCCAATTCCCCCACTCTCCCCCACCCCCAGGCCAGTACACGGCCGGGCGCGGCTCGTCGGGCGTGGGGCTGGCGGCCAGCGGTGCTGCGGGACGCGGGGCGCGAGCTGGCGCTGGAGGCGGCGCGCTGGTGCTGGCCGACCGCGGCGTCTGCTGCATCGGCGAGTTCGACAAGATGCTGGACGCCGACCGCGTGGCCGTGCACGGCGCTGGAGCAGCAGAGCGTGGCCGTGGCCAAGGCCGCGTCATGGCCACGCTCAGCGCGCTGCGCCGTGCTGGCCGCCGCCAACCCGGCGCTGGGCGCTCGACCAGCGCCGCAGCCTGGGCACAACCTGCAGCTGCCCGCCGCGCTGCTCTCCGCTTCGACCTGCTCTGGCTGCTGCAGGACCGGCCCCAGCGCGACCGCGACCTGCGGTGGGCGGGCACGGGGACTGGGGGGGGGTTGGGGTCAATGGAGGGGTCCTGGGGTCAATGGAAGGGTCTTTGGGTTGGGATTGGGGTCAATGGTAGAGTGTTTGGGTTGGGATTGGGGTCAATGGAAGAGTGTTTGAGTTGGGACTGGGGTCAATGGAAGTGTCTTGGGGTCAATGGAAGGGTCCTTGGGTCAGGATTGGGGTCAATGGAAGAGTGTTTGAGTTGGGATTGGGGTCAATGGAGGGGTCTTGGGGTCAATGGAAGGGTCTTTGGGTTGAGATTGGGGTCAATGGAAGAGTGTTTGAGTTGGGACTGGGGTCAATGGAGATGTCTTGGGGTCAATGGAAGGGTCTTGGGGTCAATGGAAGGGTCTTTGGGTTGGGATTGGGGTCAATGGAAGAGTGTTTGAGTTGGGATTGGGGTCAATGGAAGTGTCCTGGGGTCAATGGAAGGGTCCTTGGGTTGGGATTGGGGTCAATGGAAGAGTGTTTGAGTTGGGATTGGGGTCAATGGAGGTGTCTTGGGGTCAATGGAGGGGTCTTTGGGTTGGGATTGGGGTCAATGGAAGAGTGTTTGAGTTGGGATTGGGGTCAATGGAGGGGTCCTGGGGTCAATGGAAGAGTGTTTGGGTTGGGATCGGGGTCAATGGAAGAGTGTTTGAGTTGGGATTGGGGTCAATGGAAGAGTGTTTGAGTTGGGACTGGGGTCAATGGAAGTGTCTTGGGGTCAATGGAAGGGTCTTTGGGTTGGGATTGGGGTCAATGGAAGAGTTGTAGGGTTGGGATTGGGGTCAATGGGAGGGTCTTGGGGTCAATGGAAGGGTCCTTGGGTTGGGATTGGGGTCAATGAAAGGATGTTTGAGTTGGGATTGGGGTCAATGGAAGAGTGTTTGAGTTGGGATTGGGGTCAATGGAGGGGTCCTGGGGTCAATGGAAGAGTCTTTGAGTTGGGTTGGTTATGTTGCATTGGGTTGGGTTTGGGGTCAATGGAAGAGGCTTCGGATTGAGCTGAGTTGGTTGGGTTGGGTTGCGTTGGGTGGGTTGGGTTACCTTGGGTGTGGTTGGTTGGGTTGGGTTGGTTGGGTTGGGTGTGGTTGGGTTCTGTTGAGTTGGGTTCTGTTGGGTTGGGTTCCGTTGGGTTGGGTGTGGTTGGATTGCGTTGGATTGAGTGGCGTTCCGTTGGGTTCCATTGGGTTGGGTGTGGTTCCGTTGGGTTGGGTTGCATTGGGTGTGGTTGGGTTGGGTGTGGTTGGGTTGGCTCCAGAGCTCCCCATTCCCGTTGGTGACATTCCCATCCCCGTTGGTGACATTCCCATTCCATTGGTGACATTCCCGTTCCATTGGTGACATTCCCATTCCTGTTGGTGACATTCCCATCCCCGTTGGTGACATTCCCGTTCCATTGGTGACATTCCCATTCCCGTTGGTGACATTCCCGTCCCCGTTGGTGACATTCCCATCCCCGTTGGTGACATTCCGGTCGCGTTTCCCGCCAGGCTGGCCCAGCACGTCACCTTCGTGCACCGGCACAGCCGGGAGCCGCCCAGCGCCTTCCGGCCCCTGGACATGAAACTCATGAGGTGGGGCCCAAATCACCCCAAAATCACCCCAAAACCCACCCAAAATCCACCCCCAAAATCACCCCAAAATCACCCCAAAAATCACCCCAAAATCACCCCAAAATCACCCCAAAATCACCCCAAAATCCACCCCAAAATTTACCCAAAATCCACCCAAAATTCACCCCAGAATCACCCCAAAATCCACCCAAAATTCACCCCAAAATCCACCCCAAGTTCATCCAAAATCCACCCAAAATTCACCCAAAATTCACCCCAAATCCACCCCAAATTCACCCAAAATCCACCCAAAATTCACCCCAAATCCACCCCAAATTCATACAAAACTCACCCCAAATTCACCCCAAATCCACCCCAATTTCACCCCAAAATCACCCCAAAATCCACCCAGAATCACCTCAAAATCCACCCCAAATCCACCCCAAATTCACACAAAATTCTCCCCAAACAGATGCTACATCCCCATTTCTGTTTTTACCAAAATCCCCGTTTCTCACCCCAAACAGGCGCTACATCCCCCCGTCTGTTTTTACCAAAATCCCCATTTTTATTTCTACCAAAATCCCTGTTTTTTACCCCAACCAGACGCTACATCCCCCATGTCTGTTTTTCCCCAATTACTATTTTTATTTTTATTTTTACCAAAATCCCGGTTTTTCACCCCAACCAGGCGCTCCATCCCCCTTGTCTGTTTTTTCCCAATTTCTATTTTTATTTTTATTTTCATTTTTTACCAAAATCCCTGTTTTTTACCCCAACCAGGCACTCCATCCCCCTTGTCTGTTTTTCCCCAATTACTATTTTTATTTTTTTTTTACCAAAATCCCCGTTTCTCACCCCAAACAGGCACTACATCCCCCCGTCTGTTTTTCCCCAATTACTATTTTTATTTTTATTTCATTTTTACCAAAATCCCCGTTTTTCTCCCCAACAGGCGCTACATCCCCCCTGTCTGTTTTTACCAAAATCCCCATTTTTATTTTTACCAAAATCCCTGTTTTTTACCCCAAACAGGCGCTACCTCCCCCCGTCTGTTTTTCCCCAATTACTGTTTTTATTTTTATTTTCGTTTTTTACCAAAATCCCGTTTTCACCCCAACAGGCGCTACATCCCCCCTGTCTGTTTCATTTTTACCAAAATCCCCGTTTCTCACCCCAACCAGGCGCTACATCCCCCATTTCTGTTTTTCCCCAATTACTATTTCTTTTTTCATTTTTTACCAAAATCCCGGTTTCTCACCCCAACCAGGCGCTACATCTCCGCGTGCCGGCGCCGGCAGCCGCTGCTGCCCGAGGCTCTGGGCGAGTTCGTCACGGCCGCCTACGTGGAGCTGCGGCGGGAGGGGCGCGGGGACGGGCTCTACACCTCTGCCAGGACCCTGCTGGCCATCCTGCGCCTGGCCACGGCCCTGGTACTGACCACTGACCAGCACTGACCAGCACTGACCACCAGTGACCAGCACTGACCAGCACTGACCGTCACTGACCAGCACTGACCCCCAGTGACCATCAGTGTCACTGTGTTATAACAGTTCTGGTTGTTACACCTCTGCCAGGACCCTGCTGGCCATCCTGCGCCTGGCCACGGCCCTGGTACTGACCACTGACCATGAGTGATCATCCCAGTATGGACCACTGACCAGCACTGACCAGCACTGACCCCCAGTGACCAGCACTGACCAGCACTGACCGCCCAGTGTCACTGTGTTATAACAGCTCTGGTTATTACACCTCTGCCAGGACCCTGCTGGCCATCCTCAGACTTGCCACGGCCCTGGTACTGACCACTGACCAGTACTGACCATCCCAGTATGGACCACTGACCAGCAGTGACCCCAGTGACCATCACTGACCCCAGTGACCCCAGTGACCAGCAGTGACCCCCAGTGACCATCACTGACCCCAGTGACCCCAGTGACCAGCAGTGACCCCCAGTGACCATCACTGACCCCAGTGACCAGCAGTGACCCCCAGTGACCATCACTGACGCCCATTGACCAGCAGTGACCCCAGTGACCAGCAGTGACCCCCACTGACCAGCAGTGACCCCAGTGACCAGCACTGACCCCCACTGACCCCAGTGACCATCACTGACCCCAGTGACCAGCAGTGACCCCAGTGACCAGCACTGACCCCAGTGACCAGCACTGACCAGCACTGACCCCCATGTCCCAATCGGGGCTGGTTTTGGTGTTTTTTGGGGCTGTTTTTGGGCTGATTTTGGGCTGGTTTTGGGGCTGTTTTTGGTGTTTTTGGGCTGATTTTGGGGCTGTTTTTGGGCTGATTTTGGGCTGGTTTTGGGGCTGTTTTTGGTGTTTTTGGGCTGATTTTGGGGCTGTTTTTTGGGCTGATTTAGTTTGTTTTTCAGCTGTTTTTTGGGCTGATTTTGGTGTTTTTTGGGCTGATTTTGGGGCTGTTTTTTGGGCTGATTTTGGTGGTTTTTCAGCTGTTTTTTGGGCTGATTTTGGGGCTGTTTTTTGGGCTGATTTTGGTGTTTTTGGGCTGATGTTGGGGCTGGTTTTGGGCTGATTTTGATGTTTTTTTGGGCTGTTTTTGGGCTGATTTGGGTGTTTTTGGGTGCTGTGTCAGGCCCGGCTGCGCCTGGGCTCGGTGGTGGAGAAGGACGACGTCAGCGAGGCCCTGAGGCTGCTCGAGGCCGCCCGGGACTCCCTCAGGGGGGACCCCGAGCCCGGCCCCAGGTGAGGAAATCCCGGAATTCCGGGAAATCCGGGAATTTTGGGGAAATCCGGGAATTCTGGGATTGTTTGGGGTGTTGGGGTCATTGGGATTTGGGGAATTTTGGGGGTTTTTGGGGACATTGGGGACCCCGGGACTCCCTGAGGGGGGACCCGGAGCCCAGCCCCAGGTGAGGAAAATCCAGGAATTCCGGGATATCCGGGAAAATCCGGGAATTTCAGGAAAATCTGGGAATTTCGGGGAAATCCGGGAATTCTGGGATTGTTTGGGGTATTTGGGGTCATTGGGATTTGGGGAATTTTGGGGGGTTTTGGGGACACTGGGGACCCCGAGCCCGGCCTCAGGTGAGGAAATCCGGGAATTCCGGGAAATCCGGGAATTCCGGGGAAATCCGGGAATTCTGGGATTGGTTGGGGTGTTGGAGTCATTTGGATTTGGGGAGTTTTGGGGGTTTTTGGGGACCCCGGGACTCCCTGAGGGGGGACCCCGAGCCCCGCCCCAGGTGAGGGAAATCCGGGAATTTTGGGAAAATTTGGAAATTTCGGGAAAATCCGGGAATTTCAGGAAAATCCGGGAATTCTGGGATTGTTTGGGTTATTGGTTCATTGGGATTTGGGGAATTTTGGGGGGTTTTGGGGACACTGGGGACCCCGAGCCCGGCCTCAGGTGAGGAAAATCCGGGAATTCCAGGAAATCTGGGAATTTTGGGGAAATCCGGGAATTCTGGGATTGTTTGGGGTATTTGGGGTCATTGGGATTTGGGGAATTTTGGGGGTTTTTGGGGACCCCGGGACTCCCTGAGGGGGGACCCCGAGCCCCGCCCCAGGTGAGGGAAATCCGGGAATTCCGGGAAAATCTGGGAATTTCAGGAAAATCCGGGAATTTCGGGGAAATCCGGGAATTCTGGGATTGTTTGGGGTATTTGGGGTCATTGGGATTTGGGGAATTTTGGGGGTTTTTGGGGACCCCGGGACTCCCTGAGGGGGGACCCCAAGCGCAGCTCCCGGTGAGGAAATCCGGGAATTCCGGGAAAATCTGGGAATTTCAGGAAAATCCGGGAATTCTGGGATTGTTTGGGTTATTGGTTCATTGGGATTTGGGGAATTTTGGGGGGTTTTGGGGACACTGGGGACCCCGAGCCCGGCCTCAGGTGAGGAAAATCCGGGAATTCCAGGAAATCCGGGAATTTTGGGGAAATCCGGGAATTCTGGGATTGTTTGGGTTATTTGGGTCATTGGGATTTGGGGAATTTTGGGGGTTTTTGGGGACCCCGGGACTCCCTGAGGGGGGACCCCGAGCCCCGCCCCAGGTGAGGGAAATCCGGGAATTCCGGGAAAATCTGGGAATTTCAGGAAAATCTGGGAATTTCAGGAAAATCCGGGAATTCTGGGATTGTTTGGGGTGTTGGGGTCATTGGGATTTGGGGAATTTTGGGGGTTTTTGGGGACACTGGGGACCCCGAGCCCGGCCCCAGGTGAGGAACCAGAAATTCGGGAAAATTGGGGATTTTGGGAATATTTGGGGATATTGGGATTTGGGGATTTCTGGGAGATTTTGGGTGAATTTTAGGGAGGATTTTTGGGGATTTTTTTTCTTTTTTTTCCCCTGAGGGTTTTGGGTGAATTTTGGGGATTTTAGGGGGGATTTTTGGGGCAATTTTTTTGGTATTTAGAGGGGATATTTTGGGGGATTTTTGGGGATTTTGGGATTTTTTGATGATTTTGAGGGGATTGTTTTGGGATTTTTGGAAATTTTGTGGAGGATTTTTGGGGGGATTTTTCTGGGGATTTTCTTGGGATTTCAAAGGGATGTTTTTGAGGGATTTTGGGTGAATTCCGTGGATTTTTGGGGGGATTTTTTAGGGATTGGGGGAATTTTGGGGGGGATTTCGAGGGGATTTTTTGAAGGATTTTAGGTGAATTTCAGGGATTTTTGGGGATTTTGGGGGTTTCAAAGGGATGTTTTTGAGGGATTTTGGATGAATTTCAGGGATTTTTTTGGGGGGATGTTTTTGAGCAATTTTGGGAGAACTCTGTGGATTTTGGGGGGATTTTTAGGGATTTGGGGGGGGGGATTTTGGGGGGATGTTTTTGACGGATTTAGGGTGAATTTCAGGGAATTTTGGAGAAATTTTTGGGGATTTTGGGGGGGATTTTGAGGGGCTGTTTCTGAGGAATTTTGGGTGAATTCTGTGGATTTTGGGGGGATTTTTTAGTGATTTTGGGGGAATTTTTGGGGGGATGTTTTTGAGGGATTTTGGGCGAATTTCAGGGAATTTTGGGGGATTTTGAGGGCTGTTTTTGGGGATTTTGGGTGAATTCCGTGGATTTTTGGGGGGATGTTTTTGAGGGATTTTGGGTGAATTCCCTGGATTTTGGGGGATGTTTTAAGGATTTGGGGGGATTTTGGGGGGGATATTGAGGGCTGTTTTTGGGGATTTTGGGTGAATTTCAGGGGATTTTGGGTGAATTTCAGGGAATTTTGGGGGGATATTGAGGGGCTGTTTTGAGGGATTTTGGGTGAATTCCCTGGATTTTTGGGGGGCTGTTTTTGAGGGATTTTGGGTGAGTTTCAGGGAATTTTGGTGAATTTCAGGGAATTTTGGGGGGATATTGAGGGGCTGTTTTGAGAGATTTTGGGTGAATTCCCTGGATTTTGGGGGATGTTTCTGAGGGATTTTGGGTGAATTCTGTGGATTTTGGGGGATTTTTAGTGATTTTGGGGAAATTTTTGGGGATGTTTTGAGGGATTTTGGGCGAATTTCAGGGAATTTTGGGGGATGTTTTTGGGGATTTGGGGGGGGATTTTGAGGGGCTGTTTCTGAGGGATTTTGGGTGAATTCCCTGGATTTTTGGGGGGCTGTTTTTGAGGGATTTTGGGTAAATTCCATGGATTTTGGGGGGCTGTTTTTGAGGGATTTTGGGCAAATTTCAGGGAATTTTGGTGGGATGTTTTTGGGAATTTTTGGGGTGATATTGAGGGGCTGTTTTGAGGGATTTTGGGTGAATTCCCTGGATTTTTGGGGGGCTGTTTTTGAGGGATTTTGGGTGAATTCCCTGGATTTTTGGGGGATGTTTTGAGGATTTTGGGTGAATTCCTGGATTTTGGGGCTCTTTTTGAGGGATTTTGGGTGAATTCCTGGATTTTTGGGGGCTGTTTTTGAGGGATTTTGGGTGAATTCCTGGATTTTTGGGGGCTGTTTTGAGGGATTTTGGGTGAATTCCTGGATTTTTGGGGCTGTTTTTGAGGATTTTGGGTGAATTCCCTGGATTTTGGGGGCTGTTTTTGAGGGATTTTGGGTGAATTCCTGGATTTTTGGGGGCTGTTTTTGAGGGATTTTGGGTGAATTCGTGGATTTTGGGGGCTGTTTTTGAGGGATTTTGGGTGAATTCCCTGGATTTTTGGGGGGCTGTTTTTGAGGGATTTTGGGTGAATTCCCTGGATTTTTGGGGGGCTGTTTTGGGGTGACCTCTCCCCCCTTTCCCCCCCAGGTGCCCCCGGCCCTCGGAGGCGATTTTCGGGATCCTGCGGGATTTGGGGGGGCCCGGGGGGCGCTCGGTGCCCCTCCCCCACGCCCTGGAGGTTTTGGGGGCTCGGGGCTTCACCCCCGGCCAGGTGAGCGAGGCCCTGGCTGAGTACGAGGGGCTCAACGTGCTGCAGGTGAACCCGGCCAGGACCAAAGTGACATTCGTGTGACAGGGACCCAAAGTGGGGGAAAAATGCAAAAAATGGGAAAAAACTGCAAAAATCCTGCAAAAATGGGGAAAAAACTGCAAAAAATGGGGAAAAACTGCAAAAATCCTGCAAGAAATGGGAAAATTCTGCCAGAAATGGGGAAAAACAGCAAAACTTGGGGAAAAACTGGGAAAATCCTGCATGAAATGGGACAAACCTCACCAGGAACAGCAAAAAACAGCAAAAAACAGCAAAAACTCAGTGAGAAATGAGAAAAGCCTCCTGAAAAATGGGAAAAAAACAGCAGGAAATGGGAAAAACCTTTCAAAAAATGGGAGGAAAACTGAAAAAAAAAGCGAAAATCTGCAAAATCCCCACAGGAAAACTGCCATGAAAAATGGGAAAAATCCAGCCAAAAATGGGAATCCTGCCAGAAATGGGAAAAACACAAAAAAAAACCCTGGAAAAAATCCCATCAAAAACTGGGAAAACACAAAAAAAATCTGCAAAAATCCCCCCAAAATGGCAAAAGTAAAAAAAAAAAAAAAAAAAAAGTTGAGACAGGAACAAACTCTGCAGTTTTGGGGTGCCCCCAAATATTTTGGGAAAAATTCCCCAAATTTGGGAAAAAATGGCAAAAATTCTCCCCAGGAACCCCAAATTCTGACTGGGAACCCCCAAAATCCCCCCCAGGTTTTTAGTTTTTTTTGGGTTTTTTTGTGCTTTTTTGTAGCAATAAAATAATTTTTATCAATAAAAGGATTTTAAAATTCATTAATTTTGGGTTGGTTTGTTGTTCTCCCTCCTCCCAAAATCCCCTTTTTTTTATCCCCAAAAAATCCTTTTCCCAAAACCACCAAAAAAATTCCCCAAATACACCCCCCAAAAATTCCCAAACTTTCTCCGAAAAAAATCCCATTTTCCACCCCAAAAATCCCAATTTTTACACCAGGAAAGTTCCAGATTCCATCCTAAATTCGGGTTTTTTGAAGCAAATCCTGGGATTATTCCCCAAATTTCTGGGAGAATTTTTTTGGAGAATTTGGGTTTCCCAAAAACCCCAAAGCCCCTTTTCCCCCCCGCCCCAAAAAAAAAAAAAAAAAAAAAAAAAAGGAAAAAACCCAAAATTCTCTTTTTTAAACTCAACTTTATTGCCCCAAACCCCCCAATTTTGGGCCATTTTTGGGAAGTTTTTGGGGCCATTTTTGAGAATTTTTTGAGAATTTTTGGGGCATTTTCGGGGAGTTTTTGGGAAGTTTTTGGGGAGTTTTTGGGGCATTTTTGGGCCCATTTTTATGAAGATTTTTGAGGCCGTTTTTGAGAATTTTTGGGGCTTTTCTCAAAAAATTTTCGGGTGTTTTGGGACCATTTAAGGATCATTTTGGGGAATGTTTTGGGAACATTTTGGGCCGTTTTGGGGACCATTTTTGGGCCTTTTTGAGACTATTTTGGGGAACTTTTTTGGACCATTTTTGGGATATTTTTGGGCCCTTTTGGGGCCCATTTTTGGGACAATTTTGAGCAGTTTTTGGGACCATTTTTGGGACCATTTTGGGCAGTTTTTGGACCATTTTGAAACAATTATGGGACCATTCTGGAGCCATTTTTGGGACCATTTTTGGGCAGGTTTTGGGCCCTTTTTGGGACTGTTTTTGGGACCATTTTGGGGCATTTTGGGACCATTTTGAAACATTTATGGGACCATTTTGGGGCCATTTTTGGGATATTTTTGTGCTGGTTTTGGGCAGTTTCTGGGCTGTTTTTGGGATATTTTTAAGCAATTTTTGGGATATTTCGGGCTATTTTTTGGGATAATTTTTGGGATATTTTTGGGGTGTTTTTGGGGTATTTTTGGGATAATTTTGGGATATTTTGGGCCATTTTTTGGACAGTTTTTGGGACCATTTTTGAGCCGTTTTTGGGCCATTATTGGACCGTTTTTGGGGATATTTTTGGGGCTGGTTTTGGGATAATTTGGGGATAATTTCGGATATGTTTGGGATATTTTTGGGATAATTTCGGGTATGTTTGGGATGTTTTTGGGATATTTTGGGGATATTTTGGGCAGTATTGTCAGAAGAAGAGCCCCCTCATGCGGCGGCCGATGCCCTGGCGGTCGTACAGGACCATGGCTGGGATAATTTTGGGATATTTTTGGGATATTTTGGGGATATTTTTGGGGCAGTTTTTGGGATATTTTGGGAATATTTTGGGGATATTTTGGGGCAGTTTTTGGGCAGTATTGTCAGAAGAAGAGCCCCCTCATGCGGCGGCCGATGCCCTGGCGGTCGTACAGGCCCATGGCTGGGATAATTTGGGGATAATTTTGGGATATTTTTGGGGCAGTTTTTGGGATATTTTTGGGCTATTTTGGGGATATTTTGGGGCAGTTTTTGGGCTGTATTCTCAGAAGAAGAGCCCCCTCATGCGGCAGCCGATGCCCTGGCGGTCGTACAGAACCATGGCTGGGATATTTTGGGATATTTTTGGGATATTTTTGGGGATATTTTTGGGCAGTTTTTGGGATATTTTGGGGCAGTTTTTGGGCAGTATTGTCAGAAGAAGAGCCCCCTCATGCGGCGGCCGATGCCCTGGCGGTCGTACAGGACCACGGCTGGGATATTTTGGGGATAATTTGGGATATTTTTGGGATATTTTGGGGATATTTTTGGGATAATTTTGGGATATTTTGGGGCAGTTTTTGGGATATTTTTGGGCAGTTTTTGGGCTATTTTGGGCAGTTTTTGGGCTGTATTTTCAGAAGAAGAGCCCCCTCATGCGGCGGCCGATGCCCTGGCGGTCGTACAGGCCCATGGCTGGGATATTTTGGGGATAATTTGGGATATTTTTGGGATATTTTGGGATATTTTGGGGATATTTTTGGGATAATTTTGGGATGTTTTTGGGATAATTTTGGGGATATTTTGGGGCAGTTTTTGGGATATTTTGGGGCAGTTTTTGGGCTGTATTGTCAGAAGAAGAGCCCCCTCATGCGGCGGCCGATGCCCTGGCGGTCGTACAGGACCATGGCTGGGATATTTTGGGGATAATTTGGGATATTTTTGGGATATTTTGGGGATATTTTTGGGATATTTTTGGGCAGTTTTTGGGATATTTTGGGGCAGTTTTTGGGCAGTATTGTCAGAAGAAGAGCCCCCTCATGCGGCGGCCGATGCCCTGGCGGTCGTACAGGCCCATGGCTGGGATATTTTGGGGATAATTTGGGATATTTTTGGGGATATTTTGGGGATATTTTTGGGATAATTTTGGGATATTTTGGGGCTATTTTGGGGCAGTTTTTGGGCAGTATTGTCAGAAGAAGAGCCCCCTCATGCGGCGGCCGATGCCCTGGCGGTCGTACAGGACGTTGAATTTGTTCACGAACTGGTTCATGGTGTTGCAGGTCTTGGTGATGGTGCCCAGGTAGGCCATGAGCCCCACGTCGTTACATTGCTGGGGAGGAACAACGGGAATGCCGGGAATGCCGGGAATTCTGGGAATGCCGGGAATCTCGGGAATTTTGGGAATTTGGGGAATTCCAGGAATTTTGGGAATTTTGGGAATTTCAGGAATTTCGGGAATTCCGGGAATTTTGGGAATTTTGGGAATTCCGGGAATTTGGGGAATTCCGGGAATTTGAGCAATTTTGGGAATTCCGGGAATTTTGGGAATTCTGGGAATTTGGGGAATTCCGGGAATTCTGGGAATTTGGGGAATTTCGGGAATTCCGGGAATTTGGGGAATTTGAGCAATTTTGAGAATTCCGGGAATTTTGGGAATTCCGGGAATTTGGGGAATTTCTGGAATTTTGGGAATTTGGGAAATTTTGGGAATTTTGGGAATTTCGGGAATTCGGGGGAAATGTGGGAGTTTTTTGGGGGAAATTTGGGAGGGTTTTTTTTGGGAAATTCTGGGAGATTTTGGGAAAATCTGGGAGTTTTTGGGGGAAATCTGGGAGTTTTTGGGAAAATCTGGGAGGTTTTGGGGGGAAATGCGGGAGTTTTTGGGAAAATCTGGGAGGTTTTTTTTTGGGAAATTCTGGGAATTTTGGGGGAAATCTCAGGGAAATGTGGGAGTTTTCTGGGGAAAAATCTGTGAGTTTTTGGGAAAATCTGGGAGTTTTTGGGGGAAATCTGGGAGATTTTTTTTGGGAAATTCTGGGAGTTTTTTGGGGGAATTTAGGAGTTTCTGGGGGAAATGTGGGAGTTTTTTTGGGAAATTCTGGGAGTTTTGGGGAAAATTTGGGAGTTTTGGGAAATTTGGGAGATTTTGGGAAAATCTGGGAGTTTTTGGGAAAATCTGGGAGTTTTGGGGGAAAATCTGGGAGTGTTTGGGAAAATCTGGCAGGTTTTTTTTGGGAAAATCTGGGAGTTTTGGGGGGAAATTTGGGAGTTTTTGGGGGAAATTTGGGAGATTTTGGGAAAATCTGGGTTTTTGGGAAAATCTGGGAGTTTTGGGGGAAAATCTGGGAGTGTTTGGGAAAATCTGGCAGGTTTTTTTTGGGAAAATCTGGGAGTTTTGGGGGGAAATTTGGGAGTTTTGGGGGGAAATTGGGGATTTGGGTGGATTTCAAGTGGGTTTGGGGGGATTTGGGTGGGATTTTGGATAATTTTGGATTATTCTGGATTGATTTTGGATTATTTTTGGGTGATTTTGGATAATTTTGGGTACATTTAGGATAATTCTGGGTACATTTAGGATAATTCTGGGTACATTTTGGATAATTTTGGGTACATTTTGGATAATTTTGGGTACATTTAGGATAATTTAGGATAATTTAGGATAATTTTGGGTTTTACTCACATCATAGAAGTCAGTTTTGAACTTGTCAGTGCTCAGCACGGGCAGGCAGTGGCACAGGGCAGGGCTTGGGGGGATTTTGGATAATTTTGGATAATTTTGGATAATTTAGGATAATTCTGGGTACATTTAGGATAATTTAGGATAATTTAGGATAATTTGGGTTTTACTCACATCATAGAAATCAGTTTTGAACTTGTCAGTGCTCAGCACAGGCAGGCAGTGGCACAGGGCAGGGTTTGGGGGGGATTTTGGATAATTTTGGATAATTTTGGATAATTTAGGATAATTTTGGGTACATTTAGGATAATTTTGGATAATTTAGGATAAATGTGGGTTTTACTCACATCATAGAAATCAGTTTTGAACTTGTCAGTGCTCAGCACGGGCAGGCAGTGGCACAGGGCAGGGCTTGGGGGGATTTTGGA
The DNA here is from genome assembly GCA_030060385.1 of Muscicapa striata striata. NCBI lineage: Eukaryota > Metazoa > Chordata > Aves > Passeriformes > Muscicapidae > Muscicapa > Muscicapa striata. The sequence continues at coordinate 11,215 of JAREIS010000815.1, read as the reverse complement.
TAATTTTGGATAATTTTGGATAATTCTGGGTACATTTTGGATAATTTTGGGTACATTTAGGATAATTTAGGATAATTCTGGGTACATTTAGGATAATTTAGGATAATTTGGGTTTTTACTCACATCATAGAAGTCAGTTTTAAACTTGTCAGTGCTCAGCACAGGCAGGCAGTGGCACAGGGCACAGGCCTCTCTCAGGATCTCGTGGTTGAAGGGAACCTCCCCTAAAATGGGGCCAAAAAATCAAATTTTGGGGTTCAGGGACCCCTCAGAACAACCAGACCCCCCCAAAAATAACTCAACCCCCAAAAAGAGCCCAGAGCACCCCAAATTTGTCTCAGGGTTGCTCTGGAGATTCTCCCAAAATTTCCCTCCAAAAGCAACCCAGGACTCCCCAAAATCCCCCCAGGAGCCCCAAAATTGGGGTCAGGGCCCCCCAAAAATTCCCCAAAATTCTCCCAGGAGTGCGAAAATTCAGGGAAAACATCCCCAAAAATTCAGGGAAAAAAAAAAATCCCATCCCAAAAAAAAAAAAAAAAAAAAAAAAAAAAAAAAAGTTACAAAAAATCCCCTGAAAATTCAGGAAAAAATCCCCAAAATTCATTTAAAACCCCCCAAAAATTCAGGGAAAAAACCCCAAAATTCACTAAAACTCCCTAAAAATTCACTTTAAAAAAATCCCTTGAAAATTCAGGAAAAAGAAAAAAAAAACAACAATGATTAAAAATCCCTTGAAAATTCAGGAAAAAAAAATACTCGAAAATTCAGGAAAAAAATCCTCGAAAATTCAAGGGAAAAAAATCCCCAAAATTCACTAAAAAGCCCCAAAAATCAGGAAAAATCCCCCAAAATTTCCCTGAAAATTCAGGGAAAAAAAATCAAGAAACAATCCCTAAATTTCACTAAAAATCCCCAAAAATTCAGGAAAAAAATCCCCAAAATTCACTAAAAATCCCCAAAATTCAGGAAAAAAAAAAAAAACCAAAATTCAGGAAAAAAATCCCCAAAATTCCCTAAAACTCCCTAAAAATTCACTTTAAAAAAATCCCCAAAAATACAGGAAACAATCCCTAAATTTCACTAAAAATCCCCCAAAAATTCAGGAAAAAAAAATCCCCAAAATTCACTAAAAAAGTCTCAAAAAATCTGGAAAAAAAATCCTAAAAAATTGAAGAAACAATCCCTAAATTTCACTAAAATCCCCCAAAAATTCACTAAAAATCCCCAAAAATTCAGGAAAAAAAAATTCCCCAAAAATTCAGGAAAAAAAAAAAAAACAAAACAAAACAAAAATTACAAAAAAACCCCCAAAATTCAAGAAAAAAAAAAAAAAAATTCACTAAAAAAACCTCCGGAAATTCACTAAAAAACCCCAAAAAATTCAGGAAAAAATCCTCGAAATTTCAGGAAAAATCCCCAAAATTCACTTAAAAAAACCCCCCAAAATTCAAGAAAAAATTCCCCAAAATTCACTAAAAAAAAAAAAACCCCAAAATTAAAAAAAAATCCCCAAAATTCACTAAAAAAACCCCAAAAAATCAGGAAAAAAATCCCCAAAATTCACTAAAAAAAACCCAAAAAATCAGGAAAAAAACCCAAAATTACTAAAAACTCCCTAAAAATTCAAGAAAAAAATCCCCAAAATTCACTAAAAAAATCCCAAAAAAATCAGGAAAAAATCCCCAAAATTCACTAAAATCCCCCAAAAATTCAGGAAAAAAAATCCTCGAAATTCACTAAAAATCCCCCAAAAATTCAAGAAAAAAAATCCCCAAAATTCGCAAAAAAATCCCAAAAAAATCAGGAAAAAATCCCCCAAGTTTCTGCTGCCCTGCAGATCCCCCCTGACCCCCCCAGGGCTGTGGGACCCCCCAAAATTTGGGGAAGAACCTTAAAAATACGTGAAAAAACCCCCATAAATCCAATTTTAAAATCCTAAAGCTCAATAAAAAACCCCAAAAATTGAAGAAAAAAACCCTGAAATTCAGGAAAAAAATCCCAAAAATTCACTAAAAAACTCTGAAAATTAACTAAGAAACCCCCAAAAATTGAGGAAAAAAAATCCCTAAAATTCACTAAAAACCCCCAAAAATTCAAGAAAAAAAATCCCCAAAATTCACAAAAGAATCCCCTAAAAATCAGGAAAAAATCCCCAAAATTCACTAAAAAAATCCCCAAAAAATCAGGAAAAAATCCCCAAAATTCACTAAAAAAATCCCAAAAAAATCAGGAAAAAATCCCCAAAATTCACTAAAATCCCCCAAAAATTCAGGAAAAAAAATCCTCGAAATTCACTAAAAATCCCCCAAAAATTCAGGAAAAAAATCCCCAAAATTCACTAAAAAACTCCGAAAATTCACTAAAAAAACCCCAAAAATTGAGGAAAAAAAATCCCTAAAATTCAATAAAAACCCCCAAAAATTCAAGAAAAAAAATCCCCAAAATTCAGTTAAAAATCCCCAAAAAATCAGGAAAAAATCCCCAAAATTCACTAAAATCCCCTAAAAATTCAGGAAAAAAAACCTCGAAATTCACTAAAAATCCCCCGAAAAATTCAGGAAAAAAATCCCCAAAATTCACTAAAAAAATCCCCAAAAAATCAGGAAAAAATCCCCAAAATTCACTAAAAAAATCCCAAAAAAATCAGGAAAAAATCCCCAAAATTCACTAAAAACCCCCAAAAATTCAAGAAAAAAATCCCCAAAATTCACAAAAAAATCCCCAAAAAAATCAGGAAAAAATCCCCAAAATTCACTAAAAAAATCCCCAAAAAATCAGGAAAAAATCCCCAAAATTCACTAAAAATCCCCCAAAATTCAAGAAAAAAATCCCCAAAATTCACAAAAAAATCCCCAAAAAATCAGGAAAATATCCCCAAAATTCACTAAAAAAATCCCAAAAAAATCAGGAAAAAATCCCCCAAGTTTCTGCTGCCCTGCAGATCCCCCCTGACCCCCCCAGGGCTGTGGGACCCCCCAAAATGTGGGGAAGAACCTTAAAAATACGTGAAAAAAAACCCCATAAATCCAATTTTTAAATCCTAAATCTCAGTAAAAAACCCCAAAAATTGAGGAAAAAACCCCCTAAAATTCAGGAAAAAAAATCCCCAAAATTCACTAAAAAACTCCGAAAATTCACTAAAAAAACCCCAAAAATTCAGGAAAAAAAATCCTCGAAATTCACTAAAAACCCCCGAAAATTCAAGAAAAAAATCCCCTAAATTCACAAAAAAAATCCCCAAAAAATCAGGAAAAAATCCCCAAAATTCACTAAAAATCCCCCAAAATTCAAGAAAAAAATCCCCAAAATTCACAATAAAACTCCCAAAAAATCAGGAAAAAATCCCCAAAATTCACTAAAAAAATCCCAAAAAAATCAGGAAAAAATCCCCAAAATTCACTAAAAAAATCCCAAAAAAATCAGGAAAAATCCCCCAAGTTTCTGCTGCCCTGCAGATCCCCCCTGACCCCCCCAGGGCTGTGGGACCCCCCAAAATTTGGGGCAGAACCTTAAAAATACGTGAAAAAAAACCCCCATAAATCCAATTTTAAAATCCTAAATCTCAGTAAAAAACCCCAAAAATTCAGGAAAAAAACCCCTAAAATTCAGGGAAAAAAAACCCCAAAATTCACAAAAAAACTCCAAAAATTCACTAAAAAAACCCCAAAAATTGAGGAAAAAAAATCCCTAAAATTCACTAAAAACCCCCAAAAATTCAAGAAAAAAATCCCCAAAATTCACAATAAAACTCCCAAAAAATCAGGAAAAAATCCCCAAAATTCACTAAAAATCCCCCAAAATTCAAGAAAAAAATCCCCAAAATTCACTAAAAAAATCCCCAAAAAATCAGGAAAAAATCCCCCAAGTTTCTGCTGCCCTGCAGATCCCCCCTGACCCCCCCAGGGCTGTGGGAACCCCCAAAATTTGGGGCAGAACCTTAAAAATACGTGAAAAAAACCCCATAAATCCAATTCTAAAATCCTAAATCTCACTAAAAAAACCCCAAAAATTCAGGAAAAAAACCCTAAAATTCAGGGAAAAAAAACCCCCAAAATTCACAAAAAAACTCCAAAAATTCACTAAAAAAACCCCAAAAATTGAGGAAAAAAAATCCCTAAAATTCACTAAAAAACCCCGAAAATTCAAGAAAAAAATCCCCAAAAATTCACAAAAAAATCCCCAAAAAATCAGGAAAAAATCCCCAAAATTCACTAAAAATCCCCCAAAATTCAAGAAAAAAATCCCCAAAATTCACAAAAAAATCCCCAAAAAATCAGGAAAATATCCCCAAAATTCACTAAAAAAATCCCAAAAAAATCAGGAAAAATCCCCCAAGTTTCTGCTGCCCTGCAGATCCCCCTGACCCCCAGGGCTGTGGGACCCCCAAAATGTGGGGAAGAACCTTAAAAATACGTGAAAAACCCCCCATAAATCCAATTTTAAAATCCTAAATCTCACTAAAAAAACACCAAAAATTCAGGAAAAAAAAACCCCTAAAATTCAGGGAAAAAAAATCCCCAAAATTCACTAAAAAACTCCAAAAATTCACTAAAAAAACCCCAAAAATTGAGGAAAAAAAATCCCTAAAATTCACTACAAACCCCCGAAAATTCAAGAAAAAAATCCCCAAAATTCACAATAAAACTCCCAAAAAATCAGGAAAAAATCCCCCAAGTTTCTTCTGCCCTGCAGATCCCCCCTGACCCCCCCAGGGCTGTGGGACCCCCCAAAATTTGGGGAAGAACCTTAAAAATACGTGAAAAAACCCCCATAAATCCAATTTTAAAATCCTAAATCTCAGTAAAAAACCCCAAAAATTGAAGAAAAAAACCCTGAAATTCAGGAAAAAACCCCCAAAAATTCAAGAAAAAAATCCCCAAAATTCACAAAAAGATCCCCAAAAATTCAGGAAAAAAAATCCCTAAAATTCACTAAAAACCCCCGAAAATTCAAGAAAAAAATCCCCAAAATTCACAAAAAAATCCCCAAAAAATAAGGAAAAAATCCCCAAAATTCACAAAAAAATCCCCAAAAAATCAGGAAAAAATCCCCAAAATTCACTAAAAATCCCCCAAAATTCAAGAAAAAAATCCCCAAAATTCACAAAAAAATCCCCAAAAAATCAGGAAAAAATCCCCAAAATTCACTAAAATCCCCCAAAAAATCAGGAAAAAATCCCCAAAATTCACTAAAAAAATCCAAAAAAAATCAGGAAAAAATCCCCCCAGTTTCTGCTGCCCTGCAGATCCCCCTGACCCCCCCAGGGCTGTGGGACCCCCCCAAAATTTGGGATTTCCCCCTTTTCTCACCGTGCTCAGCTGCCCTCACGTACTCCAGGATGAGGCGCACGCGGCTGTGCAGCATCTTGATGGCGCTGTGCTGGGCAATCAGGTGCTCTGCCACTTTTTGGGGAGAAATTTGGGCATTTTAGCAACTTTTTTGGGGTTTGGGGATGGGAAAAACCCCAAAAAATGGCCCCCAAAACCCCCCGGGGGAGGTTGGGTTTGGGGGGTTGGGGATTGAAAGGGAAATCGGGAAAAAAAAATAAAAACGAAGCTGGAAAGTTTCACAGAAAAACCCAAAAAATTTCCCCAAAAATTTAAAAATGAGCCCCAAAGAAACTCCCCAAGAAATGTCCCAAAAAACCCCAAAAATAAAAAAGAGCCCACAAAAAACTCCTAAAAACTCCCCAAAAAAACCTCCCAAGAAACCCAAAAAAAACTCCCAAAAAGAACCCACAAAAAATTCCAAAATTCCTCAAAAAACCTCCTAAAAAGAATCCACAAAAAAATCCAAAATTCCCCAAAAAACCTCCTAAAAAGAAGCCACAAAAAAGCCCAAAATTCCCAAAAAACCCTCCCAAAAAAACCCAAAATTCCCCAAAAAAACCTCCTAAAAAGAACCCACAAAATTCGCCAAAATTCCCCAAAAACCCTCCTAAAAAGAACCTACAAAAAAGCCCAAAATTCCCGAAAAAACCTCCTAAAAAGAACCCACAAAAAATTCCAAAATTCCCAAAAAAACCTCCTAAAAAGAACCCACAAAAAAGCCCAAAATTCCCCAAAAGATTCCTAAAAAGAACCCACAAAAAAATCCAAAATTCCACAAAAAACCTCCTAAAAAGAACCCATAAAAAAGCCCAAAATTCCCCAAAAAACCTCCTAAAAAGAACCCACAAAAAACCCCAAAATTCCCCAAAAGCCTCCTAAAAGGAACCCATAAAAAACCCCAAAATTCCCCAAAAAACCTCCTAAAAAGAACCCACAAAAAAAGCCCAAAATTCCCAAAAAAACTCCCAAAAAAATCCAAAATTCCCGAAAAAACCTCCTAAAAAGAACCCACAAAAAAGCCCAAAATTCCCCAAAAAACCTCCTAAAAAGAACCCACAAAAACACCCCAAAATTCCAAAAAAAACCTCCCAAAAAACCCAAAAAAGTTCACAAAAAAACTCCCCAAAAAACAAAAAAAATCTCCCCCAAAAAATCCTAAAATCCCCCCAAAATCCTCCCCAAAAAAGCTGAAATCAACCCCAAAAAACCCCAAATCTCACCCAAAAAAACCCCAAAACCCCCCCCCAAAATGCCCAAATCCCCCCAAAAAACCCCAAATCTCACCCAACCCCTCCCCCAACCCTCCCTGGTTTTTGGGGGAAATTTGGGGGTTTTTTGATTGGAGATTTTTGGGATTTTTTGGGATGGAATTTTGGGGTTTCTCTGCTGGAATTTGGGGATTTTTTTCCAAAGGAGTTTTTTTTTTTTGGGGTGGATTTTGGGGGATTTTCGTGGAATTTTTGGGGTTTTTCCACTGGAATTATGGGGTTGTTTCAATTGAGGTTTTTTGGGGGGATTTTGGGGGGATTTTGGGGAGGATTGGGGGATTTTGGGGGGGATTTTGGGGGGATTTTGGGGGGATTTTGGGGAGGATTGGGGGATTTTGGGGGATTTTGGGGGATTTTGGGGGATTTTGGGGGATTTTGGGGGGATTTTGGGGGATTTTGGGGATTTTGGGGGATTTTGGGGATTTTGGGGGGATTTTGGGGGGATTTGGGGGGGATTTTGGGGGGATTTTGGGGGATTTTGGGGGGGATTTTGGGGGATTTTGGGGATTTTGGGGAGGATTGGGGGATTTTGGGGGATTTTGGGGTGGATTTTGGGGGATTTTGGGGGATTTTGGGGAGGATTGGGGGATTTTGGGGGATTTTGGGTGGATTTTGGGGGATTTTGGGGTGGATTGGGGGATTTTGGGGGATTTTTGGGATTTTGGGGCGGATTTTGGGGTGGATTGGGGGATTTTGGGGTGGATTTTGGGGGATTTTGGGGGATTTTGGGGGATTTTGGGGTGGATTTTGGGGGATTTGGGGAGGATTGGGGTGGATTTTGGGGGATTTTGGGGGATTTTGGGGTGGATTTTGGGGTGGATTTTGGGGGATTTTGGGGAGATTTTGGGGGATTTTGGGGAGGATTTTGGGGTGGATTTTGGGGGATTTTGGGGAGGATTGGGGTGGATTTTGGGGTGGATTTTGGGTGGATTTTGGGGATTTTGGGGGATTTTGGGAGGATTGGGGGATTTTGGGGGGATTTGGGGGATTTTGGGGGTGGATTTTGGGGTGGATTTTGGGGGATTTTGGGGGGATTTGGGGAGGATTGGGGGTGGATTTTGGGGATTTTGGGGAGGATTGGGGGATTTTGGGGTGGATTTTGGGGGATTTGGGGATTTTGGGGAGGATTGGGGTGGATTTTGGGGGATTTTGGGGAGGATTGGGGGATTTTGGGGTGGATTTTGGGATTTTGGGTGGATTGGGGGGTTTTGGGGTGGATTTTTGGGGATTTGGGGTGGATTGGGGGTTGGGGTGGATTTTGGGATTTTGGGGTGGATTGGGTGGGGGTGGATTTTGGGGTTTTTTTTTGTAAAATTTTGGTTTTTTTTTCCTCCATGAAGCCTTTGGGGCAGAATTTGGGTGGATTTTGGTTGAATTTTGGGGTTTTTTTCCCCACCGGAATTTCAGTTTTTTCCCACCCAACCTGTGGCCATTCTGTGCTCTGGCAGTTTGGGGTTCCCAGGGGGTTTAGGGTGACATGTCAGGATTTTGGGGTGCCACCTGTGCTGTTCTCCCCTCCCCGTGGCTGTCATCCTGGCCACGTGATCCACGCGATGCGCTCGGCCTCCTCGGTGGCCAGGGTGTAGGGCAGCTCTGCAAACAGCATGGTGGCCTGGGGAGGGGAAACACCTGAATCAGCACAAAATCAGCCCAAAATGACCCAAAACACAGCCTAAAATCACCCAAAAACCAGACCCAAAATCAGCCCAAAAACCAGCCCAGGGACAGCCCTGAGCTCCCACAGGCAGGGTGTGGGGCAGCTCTGCAAACAGCATGGTGGCCTGGGGGAGGGGAAAAAAAACAAAATCTGCCCAAAATCTGCCCAAAAAACAGACCCAAAATCACCCAAAACACAGACCCAAAATCACCCAAAAACCAGCCCAAAATCACCCAAAAACAGACCCAAAATCACCCAAAAAACCAGACCAAAATCACCCAAAAACAGACCAAAATCACCCAAAAAACAGCCCCAAAAACAGACCAAAATCACCCAAAAATCAGACCAAAATCACCCAAAAAACAGCCCCAAAAACAGACCAAAATCACCCAAAAACAGCCCCAAAACCAGACCAAAATCACCCAAAAACCAGACCAAATTCACCCCAAAAACAGCCCCAAAAACAGACGAAATTCACCCCAAAAACAGACCAAAACCAGCACGAAAACAGCCCCAAAAACAGACCAAAACCAGCACAAAATCAACCAAAATCAGCCCAAAAATCAGCACAAAAACAGACCAAAATCAGATCAAAATCACCCCAAAAACAGCCCCCAAAACAGACCAAAATCACCCCAAAAACAGCCCAAAATCACCTCAAATCACCCCCAAATCACCCCAAAAACACACCTAAAACAGCCCCAAAAATAGACAAAAATCAGCCCCCAAAACAGCCAAAAAACAGCACAAAAACAGACCAAAAACAGACCAAAAGCAGCCAAAAACACATCAAAACCAGACAAAAAACAGACCAAAATCAGACAAAAACACATCAAAACCAGAAAAACAACCCACAATCAGACAAAAATCACCACAAAAAAAAAATCAGCACAAAAAACCAGCTCAAAACCAGCCCAAAACCAGACAAAAACAGACAAAAAAAGGTCAAAAAACAGACATAAAACAGACCAAAACAGCCCAAAATCAGACAAAACCAGCCCCAAAACCAACCAAAAAACAGCACAAAAACAGCCCCAAAAACAGCCACAATCAGCCCAAAATTACCACAAAATCAGCCAAAACCAGACCAAAAAACAGCCCCAAAACCAGAACAAAATCACCAAAAAACAGCCCAAAATCACCCAAAAACAGACCAAAAACAGAACAAAATCACCCAAAAAACAGACTAAAATCAGCCAAAAAACAGCCCCAAAACCAGAACAAAATCACCCAAAAAACAGCCCAAAATCACCCAAAAACAGCCCCAAAACCAAAACAAAATCACCCAAAAAACAGCCCCAAAATCAGAACAAAATCACCCAAAAAACAGCCCAAAATCACCCAAAAACAGACCAAAAACAGACCAAAATCACCCAAAAAACAGACCAAAATCACCCCAAAATCAGCCCCAAAAACAGACGAAATCACCCAAAAAACAGCCCCAAAATCACCCAAAAAACAGCCCCAAAAACAGACCAAATTCACCCCAAAAACAGCCCCAAACGAGCACGAAAACAGCCCCAAAAACACACCAAAAACAGACCAAAACCAGCACAAAATCAGCCCAAAAATCAGCACAAAAACAGACCAAAATCAGATCAAAATCACCCCAAAAACAGCCCCCAAAACAGACCAAAATCACCCCAAAAACAGCCCAAAATCACCTCAAATCACCCCCAAATCACCCCAAAAACACACCTAAAACAGCCCCAAAAATAGACAAAAATCAGCCCCCAAAACAGCCAAAAAACAGCACAAAAACAGACCAAAAACAGACCAAAAGCAGCCAAAAACACATCAAAACCAGACAAAAAACAGACCAAAATCAGACAAAAACACATCAAAACCAGAAAAACAACCCACAATCAGACAAAAACCACCACAAAATCAGCACAAAAAACCAGCTCAAAACCAGCCCAAAACCAGACAAAAACACACAAAAAAAGGTCAAAAACAGACATAAAACAGACCAAAACCAGACAAAACCAGACAAAAACAGCCCCAAAACCAACCAAAAAACAGCACAAAACCAGCCCCAAAAACAGCCACAATCAGCCCAAAATTACCACAAAATCAGCCAAAACCAGACCAAAAAACAGCCCCAAAACCAGAACAAAATCACCAAAAAACAGCCCAAAATCACCCAAAAACAGACCAAAAACAGAACAAAATCACCCAAAAAACAGCCCCCAAAACAGCCCAAAACCAGCCCAAAATCAGCCAAAAACAGCACAAAACCAGCCCAAAAAACAGCCCAAAATCACCCAGAAATCCAGCCCAAATCAGCCCAAAATCACCCCAAAAAACCCAAATCCCCCCAAAATTTTCTGATTTCCCCCCAAATTTTCACCCCAAAATCCCCCTAAAAAACCCCAAATCCCCCCAAAGTCCCAAATTTCCCCCCAAAATCCCCAAATTTCCCCCCAAATCCCCCCAGTTCTCACCTCCCCGTTGATGATGTCGATCACGGACTCGAAGACGCTCACGGGGAGCTGGGGGGGGGAGGGGAGGAATCAACCCCAAATTTGGGGATCCCAAAAATTGAGGAAAGCCCCAAAAATGGGGGATTTCCCCCCAAAATTTGGGATTTTTCCCCAAATTGTTTTTTTTTTTCCCCAGACTCACATCAGTGTGTTTGGTCATGGGGTTCAGCTTCAGGAACAGGGGGCTCTCGATGATCTCGCACACCTGGGCAGAAATCCCAAAATTTTGGGGTGAGGACCCCCCCAAAAAAATCCCCAAGTGTTCCTAAATTTTGGGGGGATTGTTAAAATATTCCCAGAAATCAGGAAAAATCAAAATTCCAATGAAAATGGGGGAAAAATGAGTGAAAATGGGGGAAAATTTGTTTAGGATGGGCTGAAATATCCCAAAATATCCCAAAATTCCCCCAAAATCCCAAAGATTCCCAAGGATCAGCCAAAAATCAAAAGTGGAGCCCAAAATCCCCCAAAAAGCCC
>JAREIS010000814.1:0-35103 GCA_030060385.1 Muscicapa striata striata | reverse complement strand
TGTTCCTTCCATGTATGAGTGGGGAGAATTTTTTCCCATTGTATTGCTAACAGAACCCCCGGCTGTGCCCAGGGTTTGTGATGGCCCTGGACGGGCGGGTGGGTGGGACTGGAGCTACCCGGAGGGATGCGGACTTCCGGGGAGGGGGAGCTACTCAGGGAGCACGAGGCTTCTGGAGGGGCCCGGCTGTTTTCTGGGGAGAGGGGGGAGGGAACTTCTCCAGTCTGCTCAGCGGTGTGAGGAGGTAGGAGACCCGGGGCCGGCTGCATTCAGCTGCCCAGCATCTGCCCTGCTAACTCGGAGGCGCTGCTGACCACCAAAGACCAAATACTTCCTACCTCTGGGAATACAACTGGTCATCTGGACACAGGATCGGAGCGAAGAGCTCCCACCTGAGCCAGCCCGGCCGCGGCTGTTCCACTCCACCTCCCTGGCTCCCGCCTGCGCCTGCAGCTGTGCCGGCCCTGCTACAGTTACACCCCCAGGAACGGACACAGACCGAGTGTGTCCGCGTCTAAGAAAGGACTACAACTGACTTTTTTTTCTTCTGTTTTTCGTCGGTAATTTTAATAATTACTGTTGTTTTCTACTTGTGCTGTGAGTTAGAGTAGTAAAGAGCTGTTACTTTTACCTCCTTATCTCGGCCTTGAGTCCTTGATTTGAAACAATTATAACACTTGGAGGGGGGTGACATTGATTTCTCTATTTCAAAGGGGAACTTCTGCCGTTTTTTGGCAGAACTCTGTCCTAAAACCAGGACAGCAGGGTACACCTGGTCTCTGGCAGCCGCCCCGGAGAAGGATAGACCTGTTCACCCTGGAGCCGCGAGCTCCTGCAGCGCTCTCGTCGGTTGTGGCAGGTGGATCTCGCTGGCCATCCTGCCCTGGAGCCGGGTAGACCTGGTCTCTGGCGTCCGCCACGGAGAAGGGTAGACCTGTTCATCCTGGCGTTGCAAGCAGCTGCAGCGCCCTCCCCACCAGCGGCAGGAAGATGTCAATGTCCGGCCGGCCGGCCGAGGAGCCGGGTAGACCTGGTCTCCGGCGGCAGCCCCGGAGAACTGTAGACCTGTTCACCCCGGCGCCGCGGGCCGCTGCAGCGTCTTCCCCGCCAGCCTAAGGCACATGTCGCCGGCCGGGCGGCCGACCCCGGAGCCGGGTAGATATGGTCTTCGGCGGCCGCCCCGTAGAAGGGTAGACCTGTTCACACCAGCGCCGCTGCCACTGCATCACCCTCCCATCCGGCGGCAGGTGGATGCCGCTGGCCGGACCTGCCAGCGCCGGAGCCGGGTAGACCTCGTCTCCGGCGGCTGCCCCAGAGAAGGGTAGACCTATTCACCCCGAAGCCACGGGCCGCTGCAGCTCCCTCGCTGCCAACGGCATGGGGATCTCGCCGGCCGGCCGGCCCCGGAGCATGGAGGACCTGGTCTCCGGCAGCCGCCCTGGAGAAGTGTAGACCTGTTCACCCCAGCGCCGCGGGCCGCTGCAGCGCCCGTCCCCTCCGGCAGTAGGCGGATGCTGCCGGCCGGCCTGACAGCCCTGGAGCCGGGAAGACCTGGTCTTTGGCGGCCGCCCCGGAGAAGGGTAGACCTGTCCACCCTGGTGCCGCATACCTCTGCAGCGCCCTTCCCGCCTGCGGCAGGCGGATGCCGACAGCCGGCCGGCCGGCCCTGCAGCTTGGAAAACCTGGTCTCCGGCGGCCGCCCAGTAGAAGGGTAGACCTGTTCACCCCGGCGCCGCGGGCCGCTGCAGTGCCCTCCTTGCCAGCGGCAGGCGGATAGTTCTGGCCGGCTGGCCGGCTCTGGAGCCGGGTAGACCTGGTCTCCGGCGGCCGCCCCGGAGAAGGGTAGACCTGTCCACCCCGGCGCCGCGGACCGCTGCAGCGCCCTCTTCGGCAACAAAGGGTGGATGTCTGCCGATCGGCTGGCCGGTCCCGGAACCGGGTAGACCTGGACTCTGGCGGCCGCCCTGGAGAATTGTAGACCTGTTCACCCCGGCGCCGCGGGCCGCGCGGTCACCTCCGCGCCGGTGGCAAAAGGTAGATGCCACCGGCCGGCCGGCCGGCCTCGGAGCCGGGTAGACCTGGTCTCCGGCGGCCGCCCCGAAGAAGGGTAGACCTGTTCACCTAGCACGGCGGGCCGCTGAAGCTCCCTCCCCTCTGGGGGCAGGCGGATGCCACTGGCCGGCCTGCCAGCTCCGACGCCGGGTAGACCTTGTCTCCGGCGGCCGCCCCGGAGAAGGGTAGACCTGTTCACTCCGGTGCCGCTGGGCGCTGCAGCGTCCTCCCCGCCTGAAATAGGCGGATGCCGTTGGCCGGCTGGGCGGCCTCTGAACTGGGTAGACCTGGTTACTGGCGGTTGTTTCGGAGAAGTGTAGACCTGTTCACCCTGCCGCTGCGGGCTGCTGCAGCGCCGTCGCCTCCGGCTACAGGCGGATGCCGCCAGCCGGCCTGCCGGCTCTGGAGCGGGGTAGACCTGGTCTCCAGCGGCCGCCACAGAGAAGGGTAAACCTGTTCACCCAGCGCCGCGGGCCGGTGCAGCATTTTCCACGCTGGCAGGCGACGGATGCCGCCGGCCGGCCGGCCGGCCCCGGAACCGGGTCGACCTTGTCTCCGGCGGCCCCCGAGAAGGGTAGGCCTGTTCACCCGGTGCCGCATACCGCTGCAGCGCCTCCCGCCCGGCGGCAGGCGGACTCCACCGGCCGGCCGGCCGGCGGCCCGAGCCAGGTAGACCTTGTCTCCGGCAGCCCCGGAGAAGGGTAGACCTGTTCACTCCAGAGCCGCGGGCCGCTGCAGCTTACGCCGGCTGCGGCAGGTTGACCCTGCCAGCCGGCCCGCCCCGGAACCGGGTAGACCTGGTCTCTGGCGGCCGCCCGGAGAAGTGTAGACCTGTTCACCCAGCGCGGCGGGCCGCTGCAGCTCCCTTCCACTCTCGCGGCAGGCGCTTGCTGCCAGCCGGCCTGCCAGCCCGGGCCGGGTAGACCTTGTCTCCGGCGGAAGCTCGGAGAAGGGCAGACCTGTTCACCCCGAGTTGCAGGCGCTGCTGCCCTCCCATTCCGTCGGAAGGCGGTTCCGCGCCGGCCGGCCGTGGCCGGGTACACCTGGTCTCCGATGGCGGCCACAAAGAAAGGTAGACCTCTTCACCCCGGCGCCACAGGCGCTGCAGCGCCTCCACGCTGGCAGTAGGCGGATGCTGCCGGCCGGCCCGGCCAGCCTGGGCCGGGTACACCTGGTCTCTGTCAGGCGACCCGTAGAAGGGTAGACTTGTTCACCCCGGCGCCTCGGGCCGTTGCAGTGCCCTCCCCGCCTGCAATAGGCAGATGCCGCTGGCCGGCTGGGTGGCCTCGGAACCGGGTAGACCTGGTTACCGGCGGTTGCTTCGGAGAAGGGTAGATCTGTTCACCACTGCGATGCGGGCCGCTGCAGCGCCCTCCCCGCCTTCAGCAGGCGGATGCCGATGGCCGGCCGGCCGGATTCGGAATCCGGTACACGTGTCTCTGGCAGCTTCCACAAAGAAAGGTAGACCTGTTCACCCCGGCGCCACGGGCCGCTGCAGCGCCTCCCCGCCCGGCGGCTGGGGATCCCGCTGGACGACTGGCCCCGGGCCGGGTAGACCTTGTCTCTGGCGGCCGCCCCAGAGTAGTGTAGACCTGTTTACCCCGGCGCCGCAGGCCACTGTGACGCCCTCCCCGCCGGCAGCAGGCGCATGCAAAAGGCTGGCCAGCCGGCCCTGGAGCCGGGTAGACCTGGTCTTTGGCGCCGCCCGGAGAAGGGTAGACCTGTTCACCCGGTGCCGCATACCACTGCAGCGCACTCCCGCCTGCAGCAGGTGGATGTCGCCGGCCGGCCGCCTGGCCCCACAGCCAGGTAGACCTGGTCTCTGGCGGCCGCCCGGAGAAGGGTAGACTTGTTCACACCGGCGCCGTGGGCCGCGGCTGCGCCCTCCCGCGCCCGGCAGCAGGCGGATTCCGCCGACCGGCCGGCCCACCCCGAGGCCGCGTGGACCTGCTTTCCGGCAGCCGACCTGCAGAAGGGTAGACCTGTTCACCCGGTGCCGCAGGCCGCTGCGGCGCCTTCCTCTCTGGCAGCTGGCGGATGCTGCCGGACGGCCGGCGGCCCCGGGCCCGGGTAGACCTGGTCTCCGGCGGCCGCCCGGAGAAGGGTAGACCTGTTCACCCTGGCGCCGCAGTCGCTGCGGCGACCTCCCCGCCTGCGGCAGGTGGATATCGCCGGCCGGGCCGGACCTGGAGCCTGGTAGACCTGGTCTCCGGTGGCCACCCGGAGAAGTGTAGACCTGTTCATCCCGGCGTCGCGGGCAGCTGAAAGCGCTCTCCCGCTGGCGGCAGGCGGATGTCGATTGCCGGCTGGCCGGCTCCGAAACCAGGAGACCTGGTCTCCGGCGCAGCCCCGAGAAGGGTAGACCTGTTCACCCCGGCGCTGCGGGCCGCTGCAGCGTCTTTCCCCAGCGGTAGGAGGCGAATGCCGCCGGTGGGCAGGCGGGCCCGGGCCGGGTAGACCTTGTCTCCGGGGGCCGCCCCGGAGAAGGGTAGACCTGTTCACTCCGGCGCCGCGAGCGCTGCAGCGCCCTCCCTGACGACGGCAGAGGGATGCGGCCGGCCGGTTGGGCGGCCTCGGAACCGGGTAGACCTTGCTATCGGTTGCTTCGGAGAAGTGTAGACTTGTTCACCCTGACAATGCAGGCCGCTGCAGCCTCCCCTTTCGGCTACAGACGGATGCTGCACAACCCTCGCCGGTGGTGGCAGGTGGATTCCGCCCGGCCGGCCGGCCACGAACCTGGGTAGACCTGGACTCCAGCGGCCGCCCGGAGAAGGGTAGACTTGTTCACCCGGTGCCGCGGGCCGCTACAGTGCCCTCCTTGCTGGCGGCAGGTGGATTGCGCAAGCTGGCCGGCCCGCCGCGGCTGGGTAGACTTCGGAGAAGTGTAGACCTCTTTGTCCCTGTACCGTGGGCCGCTGCAGCGCCTCCACGCTGGCAGTAGGCGGATGCTGCCGGCCGGCCGGCCAGCCTGGAGCCGGGTACACCTGGTCTCTGTCAGGCGACCCGTAGAAGGGGTAGACTTGTTCACCCCGGCGCCTCGGGCCGTTGCAGTGCCCTCCCCGCCTGCAATAGGCAGACGCTGCTGGCCGGCTGGGTGGCCTCGGAACCGGGTAGACCTGGTTACCGGCGGTTGCTTCGGAGAAGGGTAGATCTGTTCACCACTGCGATGCGGGCCGCTGCAGCGCCCTCCCCGCCTTCAGCAGGCGGAAGCCGATGGCTGGCCGGCCGGATTCGGAATCCGGTACACGTGTCTCTGGCAGCTTCCACAAAGAAAGGTAGACCTGTTCACCCCGGCGCCACGGGCCGCTGCAGCGCCCTCCCCGCCGGCGGCTGGGGGATCCCGCTGGACGACTGGCCCCGAGCCGGGTAGACCTTTTCTCTGGCGGCCGCCCCAGAGTAGTGTAGACCTGTTTACCCCGGCGCCGCAGGCCACTGTGACGCCCTCCCCGCCGGCAGCAGGCGCATGCAAAAGGCTGGCCGGCCGGCCCTGGAGCCGGGTAGACCTGGTCGTTGGCGGCCGCCCCGGAGAAGGGTAGACCTGTCCACCCCGCCGCTGCGAACGGCTCCAGCGCCCTCTTCGCCAACAGGAGGTGGATGCCGCCTGTTGGCCTACCGGGCCCGGAACCGGGTAGGCCTGGACTCCGGCCGCCCTGGAGAAGTACAGACCTGTTGACCCGGCGCTGCGGGCCGCTGCAGTGCCCTCCTCACCGGCGGCAGGCGGATGCCGCCGGTTGGCCTCCTGGCCCCGGAGCCGGGTAGACCTGGTCTCTGGCGGCCGCCCGGGAGAAGGGTAGACTTGTTCACACCGCGCCGTGGGCGCGGCTGCGCCCTCCGCGCCGGCAGCAGGCGGATTCGCCCGACCGGCCGGCCCACCCGAGGCCGCGTGAGACCTGCTTTCCGGCAGCCGACCTGCAGAAGGGTAGACCTGTTCACCCCGGTGCCGCAGGCCGCTGCGGCGCCTTCCTCTCTGGCAGCTGGCGGATGCTGCCGGACGGCCGGCCGGCCCCGGGCCCGGGTAGACCTGGTCTCCGGCGGCCGCCCCGGAGAAGGGTAGACCTGTTCACCCTGGCGCCGCAGTCGCTGCGGCGACCTCCCCGCCTGCGGCAGGTGGATATCGCCGGCCGGCCGGACCTGGAGCCTGGTAGACCTGGTCTCCGGTGGCCACCCCGGAGAAGTGTAGACCTGTTCATCCCGGCGTCGCGGGCAGCTGAAGCGCTCTCCCCGCTGGCGGCAGGCGGATGTCGATTGCCGGCTGGCCGGCTCCGAAACCAGGGAGACCTGGTCTCCGGCGGCAGCCCCGGAGAAGGGTAGACCTGTTCACCCCGGCGCTGCGGGCCGCTGCAGCGTCTTCCCCAGCGGTAGGAGGCGAATGCCGCCGGTGGGCAGGCGGGCCCCGGAGCCGGGTAGACCTTGTCTCCGGCGGCCGCCCCGGAGAAGGGTAGACCTGTTCACTCCGGCGCCGCGAGCCGCTGCAGCGCCCTCCCTGACGACGGCAGAGGGATGCGGCCGGCCGGTTGGGCGGCCTCGGAACCGGGTAGACCTTGCTATCGGCGGTTGCTTCGGAGAAGTGTAGACTTGTTCACCCTGACAATGCAGGCCGCTGCAGCGCCCTCCCCTTTCGGCTACAGACGGATGCTGCACAACCCTCGCCGGTGGTGGCAGGTGGATTCCACCGGCCGGCCGGCCACGAACCTGGGTAGACCTGGACTCCAGCGGCCGCCCCGGAGAAGGGTAGACTTGTTCACCCCGGTGCCGCGGGCCGCTGCAGTGCCCTCCTTGCTGGCGGCAGGTGGATTGCGCAAGCTGGCCGGCCCGCCGCGAAGCCGGGTAGACTTCGGAGAAGTGTAGACCTCTTTGTCCCTGTACCGTGGGCCGCTGCAGCGCCCTCCACGCTGGCAGTAGGCGGATGCTGCCGGCCGGCCGGCCAGCCCTGGAGCCGGGTACACCTGGTCTCTGTCAGGCGACCCGTAGAAGGGTAGACTTGTTCACCCCGGCGCCTCGGGCCGTTGCAGTGCCCTCCCCGCCTGCAATAGGCAGATGCTGCGGGCCGGCTGGGTGGCCTCGGAACCGGGTAGACCTGGTTACCGGCGGTTGCTTCGGAGAAGGGTAGATCTGTTCACCACTGCGATGCGGGCGCTGCAGCGCCCTCCCCGCCTTCAGCAGGCGGAAGCCGATGGCTGGCCGGCCGGATTCGGAATCCGGTACACGTGTCTCTGGCAGCTTCCACAAAGAAAGGTAGACCTGTTCACCCCGGCGCCACGGGCCGCTGCAGCGCCCTCCCCGCCGGCGGCTGGGGGATCCCGCTGGACGACTGGCCCCGGAGCCGGGTAGACCTTTTCTCTGGCGGCCGCCCCAGAGTAGTGTAGACCTGTTTACCCCGGCGCCGCAGGCCACTGTGACGCCCTCCCCGCCGGCAGCAGGCGCATGCAAAAGGCTGGCCGGCCGGCCCTGGAGCCGGGTAGACCTGGTCGTTGGCGGCCGCCCCGGAGAAGGGTAGACCTGTTCACCCCGGTGCCGCATACCACTGCAGCGCACTCCCCGCCTGCAGCAGGTGGATGTCGCCGGCCGGCCGCCTGGCCCCGGAGCCAGGTAGACCTGGTCTCTGGCGGCCGCCCCGGAGAAGGGTAGACCTGTTCACCGCGGCGCCACGGGCCGCTGTGGCAACATCCCCGCAGACAGCCGGTAGATGCCACCCTCTGGCCGGCCGGCCCCCGAAGCCGGGAAGACCTGATCTCCGGCAGCCAACCCGCAGAAGGGTAGACCTGTCCACCGCGGCACCGCAGGCCGCTGCGGCGCAATCCTCTCCGGCAATAGGGGGATGCTGCCAGCCGGCCGGCCGGTCCCGGACCCGGGTAGGCCTGGTTTCCGGTGGCCGCCCCGGAGAAGGATAGACCTGTCCACCCCGGCGCTGCGAACGGCTCCAGCGCCCTCTTCGCCAACGGGAGGTGGATGCCGCCTGTTGGCCTACCGGGCCCGGAACCGGGTAGGCCTGGACTCCGGCGGCCGCCCTGGAGAAGTACAGACCTGTTGACCCCGGCGCTGCGGGCCGCTGCAGTGCCCTCCTCACCGGCGGCAGGCGGATGCCGCCGGTTGGCCTCCTGGCCCCGGAGCCGGGTAGACCTGGTCTCTGGCGGCCGCCCCGGAGAAGGGTAGACTTGTTCACACCGGCGCCGTGGGCCGCGGCTGCGCCCTCCGCGCCGGCAGCAGGCGGATTCCGCCGACCGGCCGGCCCACCCCGAGGCCGCGTAGACCTGCTTTCCGGCAGCCGACCTGCAGAAGGGTAGACCTGTTCACCCCGGTGCCGCAGGCCGCTGCGGCGCCTTCCTCTCTGGCAGCTGGCGGATGCTGCCGGACGGCCGGCCGGCCCCGGGCCCGGGTAGACCTGGTCTCCGGCGGCCGCCCCAGAGAAGGGTAGACCTGTTCACCCTGGCGCCGCAGTCGCTGCGGCGACCTCCCCGCCTGCGGCAGGTGGATATCGCCGGCCGGCCGGACCTGGAGCCTGGTAGACCTGGTCTCCGGTGGCCACCCCGGAGAAGTGTAGACCTGTTCATCCCGGCGTCGCGGGCAGCTGAAGCGCTCTCCCCGCTGGCGGCAGGCGGATGTCGATTGCCGGCTGGCCGGCTCCGAAACCAGGGAGACCTGGTCTCCGGCGGCAGCCCCGGAGAAGGGTAGACCTGTTCACCCCGGCGCTGCGGGCCGCTGCAGCGTCTTCCCCAGCGGTAGGAGGCGAATGCCGCCAGTGAGCAGGCGGGCCCCGGAGCCGGGTAGACCTTGTCTCCGGCGGCCGCCCCGGAGAAGGGTAGACCTGTTCACTCCGGTGCCGCGAGCCGCTGCAGCGCCCTCCCTGACGACGGCAGAGGGATGCGGCCGGCCGGTTGGGCGGCCTCGGAACCGGGTAGACCTTGCTATCGGCGGTTGCTTCGGAGAAGTGTAGACTTGTTCACCCTGACAATGCAGGCCGCTGCAGCGCCCTCCCCTTTCGGCTACAGACGGATGCTGCACAACCCTCGCCGGTGGTGGCAGGTGGATTCCGCCGGCCGGCCGGCCACGAACCTGGGTAGACCTGGACTCCAGCGGCCGCCCCGGAGAAGGGTAGACTTGTTCACCCCGGTGCCGCGGGCCGCTACAGTGCCCTCCTTGCTGGCGGCAGGTGGATTGCGCAAGCTGGCCGGCCCGCCGCGAAGCCGGGTAGACTTCGGAGAAGTGTAGACCTCTTTGTCCCTGTACCGTGGGCCGCCGCAGCGCCCTCCCCGCTACCGGCAGGCTGATGCCGATGGCCGGTCAGCCAGCCCCGGAGCCGGGTAAACCTGGTCTCCGGCGGCCCCCCCGGAGAAGGGTACACCTGTCCACCTTGGCCCTGCGAACCGCTGCAGCGCCCTCTCCGCCAACGGGAGGTGGATGCCACCGGCCGGCCGGCCGGCCCCGGAGCTGGGTAGACCTGTTCACACCGGCGCCGCGGGCCGCTGCAGCGCCCTCCCCGCCGGCAACAGGCGGATGCCGCTGGCCGGCCGGCCGGCTCTGGAGCCGGGTAGACAGGGTCTCCGGTGGCTGCCCCGGAGAAGGGCAGTCCTGTTCACCCAGCGCCGCGGGCCGCTGCCGCTCCCTCCCCTCCGGCAGCAGGCGGATGCTGCCGGCCGGACTGCCGGCCCGGGAGTCGGGTAAACCTGGTCTCCGGCGGCCGCAACGGAGAGGGGAACACTTGTACACCCCGGAGCCGCGGGCCGCTGCAGCGCCCTCGCCGGCAGCGACAGGTGGATCTCGCCGGCCGGCCGGACCTGGAGCCGGGTAGACCTCGTCTCCGGTGGGCACCCCGGAGAATTGTGGACCTGTTCATCCTGGCGCCGCGGTAGCTGCAGCGCCCTCCCCGCCGGCGGCAGGCGTACGTCGTTGGCCGTCCGGCTGGCCCCGAAACCGGGGAGACCTGGTCTGGGGCGGCAGCCCCAGAGAAGGGTAGACCTGTTCACCCCGGTGCCGCGGGCCGCTGCAACGTCTTCCCCACCGGTAGGAGGCGGATGTCGCCGGTGGGCCAGCGGGCCCCGGAGCCGGGTAGACCTGGTCTCCGGCAGCCGCCCCGGAGAAGGGTAGAGCTGTTGATACCGGCGCCGCAGGCCGCTGCAGCGCCCTCCCCGCCGGCGTGAGGCGGATGCTGCTGGCCGGCCGGACCCGGAGCCGGGTAGACCTGGTTGCCGGCGGCTGCCTCAGAGAAGGGTAGACCTGTTCAACTTGGAGCTGCGGGCCGCTGCAGCATATTTCCTGCCGGCGGGAGGCGGATGCCGCTGGCCGGCCTGCCGGCCCCGAAGCCGGGTAGACGTGGTTTCTGGAGGCCGCCCCGGAGAAGGGTAGACCTGTTCACTCCGAAGCCGCGCGTTGCTGCAGCGCCCTCGCCGGCGGAGGCGGGTGGATCCCGCCGGCCGGCCGGCCTCGGAGCCAGTTAGACCTGGTCTCCAGCGGCTGCCCCAGAGAAAGGTAGACCTGCTCACCCCGGAGCCGCGGGCTGCTGCAGTCCCCTCCCCGATGGCGGGAGACGGATGCCGCTGGCCAGCCAGGCGGCCCCCGAACCTGGTAGACCTGGACTCCCCTGGCCGCCCCGGAGAATGGTATACGTGTTCACTCTGGAGACGCGGGTTGCTGCAGCGCCCTCGCCCGCAGCGGCAGGTGGACCTTGCCGGCCGGCGGATCTTGTCGGCAGGCCCGCCCCGGTGCCGGGTAGACCTGGTCTCTGGCGGCCGCCCCGGAGAAGGGTAGACCTGTTCACCCCGGCGCTGCGGGCTGCTGCAGCCCCCTCCTAGCAGTGGAAGGTGGATGCTGCCGGCCGGCCAGGCGGCCCCGAAGCCGCGTAGACCTGGTCTCCAGCGGCCGCCCCGCAGAAGGGTAGACCTGTTTACCCTGGCGCCGCGGGCCGCTGTAGAGCCCTCTCTGCCCACGGCAGGCAGATGCCGCCGGCCGGCCGGCCCCTAAGTTGGGTAGACCTGGTCTCCGGCGGCCGCCCCGGAGAAGGGGAGACCTGTTAAAACCAGCACCGCGGGCCGCTGCAGCGCCCTCACCTCTGACGGCAGGCGGATGCCGCCGGCCAACCTGCCAGCCCCAGAGCCGGGTAGACCTGGTCTTTGGCGGCCGCTTCGGAGAAGTGTAAACCTGTTCACCCCGCCGCCGCTGGCCGCCGCAGCGCCCTCCCCTCCGGCGGCTGGCGGATGCCGCTGGCCGGCCTGGCGGCCCGGGAGCCTGGTAAACCTGGTCTCCGGCAGCCGCCCCGGAGAAGGGTAGACATGTTCACCCTGGAGTCGCAAGCCGCTGCAGCGCCCTTGCCGGCAGCAACAGGTGGATCTCGCTGGCTGGCCGGCCCCGGAGCCGGGTAGACCTGGTCTCCGGTGGCCACCCTGGAGAAGGGTAGACCTGTTCATCCCGGCCTTCGCGGGCAGCTGCAGCGCCCTCCCCTCTGGCGGCAGGCGGATGTCGATTGCCGTCCGGCCGGCCCCGGAGCCGGGTAGACCTGGTCTCCGGCGGCCGCCCCGGAGAATGGTAGACTTGTTCCATCCAAAGCCGCGGGTTGCTGCATCGCCCTCGCCGGCAGCAGCAGGTGGATCCCGCCGGCCGGCCGGCCCCGGAGCTGAGGAGGCCTGGTCTTCGGCAACCGCCCCGGAAAAGGGTAGACCTGCTCACCACCGTACTGCAGGCCCCTGCAGCGCCCTCCCCTTCCGGCGAAAGACGCATTCAGCCGGCAGGCCGGCTGGCCCCGGAGCCGGGTAGACCTGATCTCCGGCTGCCGCCCCGGAGAAAGGTCGAGCTGTTCATTCTGGAGCCGCGGGTTGCTGCATCGCCCTAGCCGGCGGCGGCATGTGGATCCCGCCGGCCGGCCGGCCCCGGAGCCAGGTAGACCTGGTCTCTGGCGGCCGCCCCATAGAAGGGTAGACTTGTTCACTACCGCGCCGCGGGCCGCTGCAGCGTCCTCCCCTTCCGGCGGAAGGCAGATTCAGCCGGCCACCCGGCCGGCCCCAGAGCCGGGTAGACCTCGTCTCCGGCAGCCGCTACAAAGAAGGGCAGACCTGTTCACCCCGGCGCCATGGGCCGCTGCAGCGCCCTCCCCGCCGGAGGGAGGCGGATGGCGCGGGCCGACAGGCTGGCCTTAAAGCCAGGTAGACCTGGTCTTTGGCGGCCGCTTCAAAAAAGTGTAGACCTGTTCAGCTCGGTGCCGCGGGCCGCTGCAGCGTCCTCCCCACCGGCGGCAGGCAGATGCCGATGGCCGGTCGGCGGGCCCCGGAGCCAGGTAGACCTGGTGTCCGGCGGCCGCCCCGGAGAAGGTTAGAGCTGTTCACCCTGGCTCCGCTGGTCACTGCAGCGTCCTCCCCGCCAGCAGGAGGCGGATGCCGCCAGCCAGCCAGCCGGCCCCAGGGCTGGGTAGACCTGGTCTCCGGGGGCCGCCTCGGAGAAAAGTAGACCTGTCCACCCCGGCTCCGCGGGCCGGTGAAGCGCCCTCTTCGCCAACGGGAGGTTGATGCCGCCGGCCGGCCGGCCTCACAGCCGGGTAGACCTGGTCTCCGGCGGCCGCCCCATAGAAGGGTACACCTATTCACCCCGGCGCCACGCGCCGCTGCAGCGCCCTCCCCGTCGGCGGCAGGCGGATGCCAATGGCCAGCCAGACGGCCCCGGAGCCGGGTAGACCTTGTCTCCAGCTGCCGCCCCGGAGAACGGTAGACCTGTTCACCCCAGCTCCACGGGCCGCTGCAGCTCCCTTCCCAGCCGGTGGTAGACGGATGCCGCCGGTCGGCCGGCCGTCCCCGGAGCCGGGAAGACCTGGACTCCGGCGGCCGCCCCGGAGAAGGGTAGACCGGTTCATGTTGGACCCGCGGGTTGCTGCAGAGCCCTCCCCGCCGGCGGCAGGCGTACGTCGTTGGCCGTCCGGCCGGCCCCGAAACCGGGGAGACCTGGTCTCGGGCGGCAGCCCCAGAGAAGGGTAGACCTGTTCACCCCGGTGCCACGGGCCGCTGCAACGTCTTCACCACCGGTAGGAGGCGGATGTCGCCGGTGGGCCAGCGGGCCCCGGAGCCGGGTAGACCTGGTCTCCGGCAGCCGCCCTGAGAAGGGTAGAGCTGTTGATACCGGCGCCGCAGGCCGCTGCAGCGCCCTCCCCGCCGGCGTGAGGCGGATGCTGCCGGCCGGCCGGACCCGGAGCCGGGTAGACCTGGTTGCCGGCGGCTGCCTCAGAGAAGGGTAGACCTGTTCAACTTGGAGCTGCGGGCCGCTGCAGCATCTTTCTTGCCGGTGGGAGGCGGATGCCGCTGGCCGGCCTGCCGGCCCCGAAGCCGGGTAGACGTGGTCTCTGGAGGCCGCCCCGGAGAAGGGTAGACCTGTTCACTCCGAAGCCGCGCGTTGCTGCAGCGCCCTCGCCGGCGGAGGCGGGTGGATCCCGCTGGCCGGCCCGCCCCGGAGCCGGGTAGACCTGGTCTCCAGCGGCCGCCCCATAGAAGGGTAGACGTGTTCACACCGGCGCTGCGGGCCACTGCAGCGTCCTCCCCGCCAGCGGCAAGCGGATGCCACCGGCCGGTTGGCCGGCCCCAGAGCCGGGAAGACCTGTTCTCCGACGGCCAACCCGGAGAAGGTTAGAGCTGTTCACCCTGGCGCCGCGGGCTGCTGCAGCGCCCTCTTTGCCAGCAATAGGCGGATGCCTCCGGCCGGCCTGCCCCAGAGCCGGGTAAACATGGTCTCCGGAGACCGCCCTGGAGAAGGGTAGACCTGTTCAGCTAGCGCCTCAAACCGCTGCAGCTCCCTCCCCTCCGGCAGCAGGTGGATCCCGCCAACCTGCCGGCCCGCTCTTGAGCCGGGTAGACCTAGTCTTCGGCGGCCGACCCAGAGAAGGGTAGACCTCTTCACCCCGGCGCCGCGAACTGCTGTAGCGCCAGACCCTTTTAACGACATGCAGATGCCACCGGCTGGATTGCTGGCCCCGGAGCCAAGAACACGTCATCTCTGGCGGCTGCCCCGGAGAAGAGTAGACCTGTTCACTACAGCACCGCGAGTGGCCGCAGCAATCTCCCCTTCCGGCGGCAGGCGGATGCCGCTGGCCGGCCGGCCGTACTCGGACCTCGGTAGTCTTGGTCTCCGGCGGCCGCCCCAGAGAAGGGTAGACCTGTTCACCGTGGCGCCATTGCCAGCTGCAGCGCCCTCTCCTCCTACAGCAGGAGGACTTCGACAGTCGGCCTGCCGAGCCCAGACCCGCGTAGACCTGGTCTCTGATGGCCACCCTGGAGAAGGGTAGACTCAATCACCCAGGCCCCACGGTCCGCTGCAGCGCCCTACCCGCCGGCGGTAGGCGGATCCCGCCAACAGGCCTGCCGGCCCAGGAGGTGGGCAGACCTGGTTTTCCGCAGCCGCTCTGGGGAAGGGTAGACCTGTTCACCCCAGCGCCGCGGGCCGCTGCAGCGCCTTCCCCTCCGGCAGCCGCCTAATGCTGCCAGCCGGTCTGCCAGCCCTGGAGCCCGGTAAACCTGGTCTCCGGCGGCCGCCCCGGCGAAGGGTAGACCTGTTCACCCCAGAGCTGTGAGCTGCTGCAGCGACCTCGCCAGCAACGGCAGGTGGATCTCTCCGGCCGGCCGGCCCCGGAGCCGGGTAGACCTGGTCTCCGGCGGCCGCCCCGGAGAAGTGTAGAGCTGTTCAGACCGGCTCCGCTGGCCGCTGAAGCGCCCTCCCCGCAGGCGTGAGGCAGATGCCGCCGGCCAGCCGGCTGGCACCAGGCCCGGGTAGACCTGGTCTTCGACGGCGGCCCCCGAGAAGGGTAGACCTGTCCACCCCGGCGCCGCGGGCCGCTGCAGCGCCCTCTTCACCAACGGGAGGTGGATGCCGCAGGCCGGCCTGCCCCGGAGCCTGGTAGACCTAGTCTCTGGCAGCCGCACCGGAGATGGGTAGAACTGTTCACCCTGCGCCGCAAGCCTCTGCAGCTCCCTTCGCTCCGGCGGTTGGCGGATGCCGCCGGCCGGCCTGCCAGCCCGCCAGCCCCGTAGCCGGGTAAACCTGGTCTCTGGCGGCCGCCCCCGAGAAGGGTAGGCCTGTTCACCCCGGAGCCGCGAGCAGCTGCAGCGCCCTCGCCGACGGCGACAGGTGGATCTTGCCTGCCAGGCGGCCCCGGAGCCGGGTAGACCTGGTGTCCGACGGCAGCCCCGGAGAAGGGTAGACCTGTTCACCCCGGCACCGCGGGCCGCTGAAGTGTCTCCTCTGCTGGCAGGAGGAGGATGTCGATGGCCGGCCGGCTGGGCGGCCCCGGAGCTGGGAAGATTTGGTCTCCGGCGGCCGCCCCAGAGAAGGGTAGACCTGTTCACCCCGGCGCTGCGGGCCGCTGTAGCACGCTCCGCTCCGGCAGCTGGCGGATGCTTCCAACCGGCCTGCCGGCCCCGGAGCCCTGTAAACCTGGTCTCCAGCGGACGCCCTGGAGAACAGCAAACCTGTTCACACCGGTGCCACGGGCCGCTGCAGCGCCCTCCTCTCCGGCAAAAGGCGGATGCCGCCGATCGGCCGGCCGGCCCCGGAACCGAGTAGACCTGGTCTCTGGCGGCTGCCTAGGTGAAGGGTAGACCTGTTCAACCCGGCTCGGTGGGCCGCTGCAGCGCCCTACCCGCCTGCGGCAGGTGGATTCCACTGGCCAGCCAGCTGGCCTTGGAGCAGGGTAGACGTGGCATACGGCGGCCGCCCCGCAGAAGGTTAGACCTGTTCACCCGGGCGCCGCGAGCCCCTGCAGCGCCCTCCCAGCCGGCAGCAGGCTGATGCCGCCTTCTGGCCGGCCGGCCCCGAACCGGGTAGACATGGTCTCCGGCGTCCGCCCCAGAGAAGGGTAGACCGGTTCACGTTGGAGTCGCGGGTTGCTGCAGCGCCCTCCCCTTCCGGCAGAAGGCGGATTCAGGTGGCCGGCCGGCCGGCCCCGGAGCCGGGTTGACCTGGTCTCCGACGGCCGCTACAAAGAAGGGTAAGCCTGTTTAAACCGGCACCATGGGTCGCTGCAGCGCCCTCCCCGCCGGCGTGAGGCGGATGTCACTGGCCGGCCGGCAGGCCATGGTGCCAGGTAGACCTGGTCTCCGGCGGCCGCCCCAGAGAAGGGTAGACCTGTTCACGCCGGCGCTGCGGGCCGCTGCAACGCCCTTCCCTCTGGGAGAAGGCGGATGCCGCCGGCCGGCCGGCCTGCCCCAGAGCCGGGTTGACCTGGTCTCCGGCGGCCGCCCCGGAGAAGGGTAGATCAGTTCTCTTTGGAGCCGCGGGTTACGGCAGCTCCCTCGTCGGCGGCGGCAGGTGGATCTTGCCGGCCGGCCGGCCCCGGACCAGGGTATACCTGGTCTCTGGCGGCCGCCCCAGAGAAGCGTAGACCTGTTCACCCCGGCGCCGCGGGCCGCTTCAGGGCCCTCCCCGCTGGCGGCAGGCGAATGCCGCCAGCCTGCCTGCCGGCGTCGGAGTCGAGTAAACATGTTCTCCGGCGGCCGCCCCGGAGAAGGGTAGATCTGTTCACCCCGGAGCCGCGGGCCGCTGCAGTGCACTCTTGGGCGGCAGCATGTGGATCCCGCTGGCTGGCTGGCCCCGGAACCGGGTAGAAATGGTCTCCGGCGGCCGCTACAAAGAAAGGTAGGCCTGTTCACCCCGGCGCCACGGGCCAATGCAACGCCCTCCCCGCCGGCAGCAAGCGGATGCCGCCGGCCGGCTGGCCAGCCCAGGAGCCGGTTAGACCTGGTCTCCGGCGGTTGCCACAAAGAAGGGTAGACCTGTTCACCCCGGCGCCACGGGTCGCTGCAGCGCCCTTTCTGCCGGCAACAGGGGGATGCCGCCGGACGGACGGCAGGCCCCAGGGTCAGGTAGACATGGTCTCCAGCAGCAACCCCGAAGAAGGGTACACCTGTTCACCCAGCGACGCGGACCGCTGCAGCTCCCTCCCGTCATGTGGCAGGCGGATGCCACCGGCCGGCCTGCCGGCCTCGGAGCCGGGTAAACCTGGTTTCCGGCTGCCGCCCCAGTGAAGGGTAGACCTGTTCACCCCGGAGCCGCGTGCCGCTGCAGCGCCCTCTTGGGCGGCGGCATGCGGATCCCGCCTTCCGGCCGGCCCCAGAGCCGGGTAGACATGGTCTCCGCGGCCGCCACAAAGAAGGGTAGACCTGTTCACCCAGGCGCCACGTGTCGTTAGAGCTCCCTCCCAGCCGGTGGAAGGCGGATGCCGCCTGCCGGCCGGCCGGCCCCGGAACCATGTAGATTTGGTCTCCGGCGGCCGTCCCGGAGAAGGGTAGACTTGTTCAGCCCAGCGCTGCGGGCTGCTGCAGCGCCCTCCCCTCCGGTGGTAGGTGAATGCCGCCGGCCGGCCAGTAGGCCACGAAGCCAGGTAGACCTGGTCTCCGGCGGCCGCCACAAAGACGGGTAGACATGTTAACCCCTGCGCCGCGGCCCACTGCGGCGCCCTCCCTGCCGGCGGCAGGTGGATGGTGCCGGTCAGCCGGCCGGCCGCGGTGCCAGGTAGACCTGGTCTCCGGCGGCCACCATTAGGAGGGGTAGACCTGTTCACCCCGGCACCACAAGCCTCTGCAGCGCCCTCCTCGACGGCAGCTGGCGGATGCCGCTGGCCGGCCTGCCGGCCCGGGAGCCTGGTAAACCTGGTCTCCGGCAGCCGCCCCGGAGAAGGGTAGACATGTTCACCCTGGAGCCGCAAGCCGCTGCAGCGCCCTTGCCGGCAGCAACAGGTGGATCTCGCTGGCTGGCCGGCCCCGGAGCCAGGTAGACCTGGTCTCCGGTGGCCACCCTGGAGAAGGGGAGACCTGTTCATCCCGGCCTTCGCGGGCAGCTGCAGCGCCCTCCCCGCTGGCGGCAGGCGGATGTCGATTGCCGTCTGGCCGGCCCCGGAGCCGGGTAGACCTGGTCTCCGGCGGCCGCCCCGGAGAATGGTAGACTTGTTCCATCCAAAGCCGCGGGTTGCTGCATCGCCCTCGCCGGCAGCAGCAGGTGGATCCCGCCGGCCGGCCGGCCCCGGAGCTGAGGAGGCCTGGTCTTCGGCGGCCGCCCCGGAAAAGGGTAGACCTGCTCACCACCGTACTGCAGGCCCCTGCAGCGCCCTCCCCTTCCGGCGAAAGGCGCATTCAGCCGGCAGGCCGGCTGGCCCCGGAGCCGGGTAGACCTGATCTCAGGCAGCCGCCCCGGAGAAGTGTAGACCTGTTCACGCCGGCGCCGCAGGCCGCTGCAGCGTCTTCCTAGCGGCAGGAGGGGGATGCCTCCGGCCATCCGGCCGGCCCCGGAGCCGGGCTGACCTGGTCTCCGGCTGCCGCCCCGGAGAAAGGTCGAGCTGTTCATTCTGGAGCCGCGGGTTGCTGCATCGCCCTAGCCGGCGGCGGCATGTGGATCCCGCCGGCCGGCCGGCCCCGGAGCCAGGTAGACCTGGTCTCTGGCGGCCGCCCCATAGAAGGGTAGACTTGTTCACTACTGCGCCGCGGGCCGCTGCAGCGTCCTCCCCTTCCGGCGGAAGGCAGATTCAGCCGGCCACCCGGCCGGCCCCAGAGCCGGGTAGACCTCGTCTCCGGCAGCCGCTACAAAGAAAGGCAGACCTGTTCACCCCGGCGCCATGGGCCGCTGCAGCGCCCTCCCCGCCGGAGGGAGGCGGATGGCGCGGGCCGACAGGCTGGCCTTAAAGCCAGGTAGACCTGGTCTTTGGCGGCCGCTTCAAAAAAGTGTAGACCTGTTCAGCTCGGTGCCGCGGGCCGCTGCAGCGTCCTCCCCACCGGCGGCAGGCAGATGCCGATGGCGGTCGGCGGGCCCCGGAGCCAGGTAGACCTGGTGTCCGGCGGCCGCCCGGAGAAGGTTAGAGCTGTTCACCCTGGCTCCGCTGGTCACTGCAGCGTCCTCCCCGCCAGCAGGAGGCGGATGCCGCCAGCCAGCCAGCCGGCCCCAGGGCTGGGTAGACCTGGTCTCCGGGGGCCGCCTCGGAGAAAAGTAGACCTGTCCACCCCGGCTCCGCGGGCCGGGTGAAGCGCCCTCTTCGCCAACGGGAGGTTGATGCCGCCGGCCGGCCGGCCTCACAGCCGGGTAGACCTGGTCTCCGGCCGCCCCATAGAAGGGTACACCTATTCACCCGGCGCCACGCGCCGCTGCAGCGCCCTCCCCGTCGGCGGCAGGCGGATGCCAATGGCCAGCCAGACGGCCCCGGAGCCGGGTAGACCTTGTCTCCAGCTGCCGCCCCGGAGAACGGTAGACCTGTTCACCCCAGCTCCACGGGCCGCTGCAGCTCCCTTCCCAGCCGGTGGTAGACGGATGCCGCCGGTCGGCCGGCCGTCCCCGGAGCCGGGAAGACCTGGACTCCGGCCGCCCGGAGAAGGGTAGACCGGTTCATGTTGGACCAGCGGGTTGCTGCAGAGCCCTCCCGCCGGCGGCAGGCGTGTCGCGTCGTTGGCCGTCCGGCCGGCCCCGAAACCGGGGAGACCTGGTCTCGGGCGGCAGCCCCAGAGAAGGGTAGACCTGTTCACCCCGGTGCCGCGGGCCGCTGCAACGTCTTCCCCACCGGTAGGAGGCGGATGTCGCCGGTGGGCCAGCTGGCCCCGGAGCCGGGTAGACCTGGTCTCCGGCAGCCGCCCCGGAGAAGGGTAGAGCTGTTGATACCGGCGCCGCAGGCGCTGCAGCGCCTCCCGCCGGCGTGAGGCGGATGCTGCCCGGCCGGCCGGACCCGGGCCGGTAGACCTGGTTGCCGGCGGCTGCCTCAGAGAAGGGTAGACCTGTTCAACTTGGAGCTGCGGGCCGCTGCAGCATCTTTCTTGCCGGCGGGAGGCGGATGCCGCTGGCCGGCCTGCCGGCCCCGAAGCCGGGTAGACGTGGTCTCTGGAGGCCGCCCCGGAGAAGGGTAGACCTGTTCACTCCGAAGCCGCGCGTTGCTGCAGCGCCCTCGCCCGGCGGAGGCGGGTGGATCCGCTGGCCGGCCCGCCCGGAGCCGGGTAGACCTGGTCTCCAGCGGCCGCCCCATAGAAGGGTAGACGTGTTCACACCGGCGCTGCGGGCCACTGCAGCGTCCTCCCCCGCCAGCGGCAAGCGGATGCCACCGGCCGGTTGGCCGGCCCCAGAGCCGGGAAGACCTGGTCTCCGACGGCCAACCCGGAGAAGGTTAGAGCTGTTCACCCTGGCGCCGCGGGCTGCTGCAGCGCCCTCCCTGCCAGCAATAGGCGGATGCCTCCGGCCGGCCTGCCCCAGAGCCGGGTAAACATGGTCTCCGGCGACCGCCCTGGAGAAGGGTAGACCTGTTCAGCTAGCGCCTCAAACCGCTGCAGCTCCCTCCCCCTCCCGGCAGCAGGTGGATCCCGCCAACCTGCCGGCCCGCTCTTGAGCCGGGTAGACCTAGTCTTGGCGGCGACCCAGAGAAGGCGGCGCCCGCAGAAGGTTAGACCTGTTCACCCGGGCGCCGCGAGCCCTGCAGCGCCTCCCAGCCGGCAGCAGGCTGATGCCGCCTTCTGGCCGGCCGGCCCGGAACCGGTAGACATGGTCTCAGCGTCCGCCCCAGAGAAGGTAGACCGGTTCACGTTGGAGTCGCGGTTGCTGCAGCGCCTCCCTTCCGGCAGAAGGCGGATTCAGGTGGCGGCCGGCCCGGGCGGTTGACCTGGTCTCCGCGGCCGCTACAAAGAGGGTAAGCCTGTTTAAACCGGCACCATGGGTGCTGCAGCGCCCTCCCGCCGGCGTGAGGCGGATGTCACTGGCCGGCCGGCAGGCCATGGTGCCAGGTAGACCTGGTCTCCGGCGGCCGCCCCAGAGAAGGGTAGACCTGTTCACCCCGGCGCTGCGGGCCGCTGCAACGCCCTTCCCTCTGGGAGAAGGCGGATGCCGCCGGCCGGCGGCCTGCCCAGAGCGGGGTTGACCTGATCTCCGGCGCCGCCGGAGAAGGGTAGATCAGTTCTCTTTGGAGCCGCGGGTTCGGCAGCTCCTCGTCGGCGCGCAGGTGGATCTTGCCGGCCGGCGGCCCGGACCAGGGTATACCTGGTCTCTGGCGGCCGCCCAGAGAAGCGTAGACCTGTTCACCCGGCGCCGGGGCCGCTCAGGCCCTCCTGCTGGCGGCAGGCGAATGCCGCCAGCCTGCCTGCCGGCGTCGGAGTCGAGTAAACATGTTCTCCGGCGCGCCCGGAGAAGGGTAGATCTGTTCACCCGGAGCCGCGGGCCGCTGCAGTGCACTCTTGGGCGGCAGCATGTGGATCCCGCTGGCTGGCTGGCCCGGAACCGGGTAGAAATGGTCTCCGGCGCGCTACAAAGAAAGGAGGCCTGTTCACCCGGCGCCACGGGCCATGCAACGCCCTCCCGCCGGCAGCAGCGGATGCCGCCGGCCGGCTGGCCAGCCCAGGAGCCGGTTAGACCTGGTCTCCGGTTGCCACAAAGAAGGGTAGACCTGTTCACCCGGCGCCACGGGTCGCTGCAGCGCCCTTCTGCCGGCAACAGGGGATGCCGCCGGACGGACGGCAGAACCCAGGGTCAGGTGACATGGTCTCAGCAGCAACCCCGAAGAAGGGTACACCTGTTCACCCAGCGACGCGGACCGCTGCAGCTCCCTCCCGTCATGTGGCAGGCGGATGCCACCGGCCGGCCTGCCGGCCTCGGAGCCCGGTAAACCTGGTTTCCGGCTGCCGCCCCAGTGAAGGGTAGACCTGTTCACCCCGGAGCCGCGTGCCGCTGCAGCGCCCTCTTGGGCGGCGGCATGCGGATCCCGCCTTCCGGCCGGCCCCAGAGCCGGGTAGACCTGGTCTCAGCGGCCGCCACAAAGAAGGGTAGACCTGTTCACCCAGGCGCCACGTGTCGTTAGAGCTCCCTCCCCGCCGGTGGAAGGCGGATGCCGCCTGCCGGCCGGCCGGCCCCGGAACCATGTAGATTTGGTCTCCGGCGGCCGTCCCGGAGAAGGGTAGACTTGTTCAGCCCAGCGCTGCGGGCTGCTGCAGCGCCCTCCCCTCCGGCGGTAGGTGAATGCCGCCGGCCGGCCAGTAGGCCACGAAGCCAGGTAGACCTGGTCTCCGGCGGCCGCCACAAAGACGGGTAGACATGTTAACCCCTGCGCCGCGGCCCACTGCGGCGCCCTCCCTGCCGGCGGCAGGTGGATGGTGCCGGTCAGCCGGCCGGCCGCGGTGCCAGGTAGACCTGGTCTCCGGCGGCCACCATTAGGAGGGTGACCTGTTCACCCGGCACCTAAGCCTCTGCAGCGCCCTCCCCGACGGCAGAAGGCGGATGCTGATGGTTGGCCAGCCGCCCCCGGAGCCATGTAGATGTCGTCTCCGGCGGCTGCCTCGGAGATGCTAGACCTGTTCACCCCGGCGCCGCGGGCCGCTACAGCGCCCTCCCCGCCGGCGGCAGGCAGATGCCACCGGCCGGCCGGCCAGCCCTGGAGCCGGTAGACCTGGCTTTCATGCCGCCAAAGAAGGGTAGACGGTTCATCATAGCGCCGGCAGGCCGCTGCAGCGCCTCCTGGGCTGCAACAGCTGGATGCTGGGACGGCCGTCGGCCCAGAGAGGAGCAGATATGGTCTCTGGCGGCTGCCCCGGAGAAGGTAGTCCTGTTCACTCTGGCGCTGCGAGCCGCTGCAGCGCCTCCCTTGGCGGCAGAGCGGATACTGCTTGCCAGGCCAGGCTGGACCCGAGGCCAGGTGAACCTGGACTCGGCAGGCGCCTGAGAGGTAGACCTGTTCACCCAGCGCCGAGGCCGCTGCAGCCTCCCCGCCGCCAGGCGGATGCCGCCCGGCGGCCTGATGGCCCGGGCCGGTGAGCGGGTCCTCGGTCCCCACCCCAGAGAAGGGTAGACTTGTTCACCCGGCGCCGTGAGGCCGCTGCTGCGCCTCCATGCCAGGAACATGCGGTTGCCCTGGACGGCCGGCAGGCCCAGGCCGGGTAGACAGGGTCTCGGCGGCGCTAAGAAGGGTAGACCTGTTCACCCAGCGCAGCAGGCCCTGCTCCCCTCCTCATGTGGCAGGCGGATGCCGCCGGCGGCCTGCCAGCCCGGGCCGGGTAGACATGGTCTCGCGCGCCCTAAGAAGGGTAGACCTGTTCACCCTGGCGCCGCAGGCGCTGCAGCGCCTTACTCTCTGGTGTGAGGAAGTTGCCGCCGGCCAGCAGGCCGACCAGAACGGAACCTGGTCTCCGGCGGCCGCCATAGAGGCTAGACCTGTTCACCCGGCGCAGCGGGCCGCTGCAGCCCGTAGCGCCGGGGCCAGGTGGATGCTGCCGGCCGACCGGCCGGCCTATAGCGGGTAGACTTGATCTCCTGCGGCAGCCCCGGTGAAGGGTAGACCTCTTCACCACAGCGCTGGTCGCTCTGCAGCGCCCTCCCCAACGGCGGCAGGAGGATGGTGCTGGCCGGCCGGCAGGCCTGGGCGGTATATCTTGTCTCCGGCGGCTACCAGAAGGGCACCTTTCACTTCGGCGCCACGGGCTGGCAGCGCCTCCCCGCAGGCGGCAGGTGGATGCCGCGGGCCAGCCGGCCGGCCCGTAGGCCGGGTAGCGTGGTCTCGGCGGCCGCCCCGAGAAGAAAAGACCGTTCACCCCAGCACCGCGGCTGCTGCAGCGCCCTCACCTCAGCGGTAGGCGGATTCGCCCGTCCGGCCGGCTGGACCCGCAGCCAAATAGACCCTGGTCTCCAGGCCGCCCTGCGGAATGGTAGACCTGTTCGCCCGACGCCGCGGGCTGCTGCAGCGCCCTCCCCGCCAGCTGCAGGCGCATGCCTCAGGCTGGACAGCGGCCAGGAAACGGGTAGACATGGTCTCCGGCAGCCGACCCGCAAAAGGGTAGACCTGGTGACCTTGGCGCCGCGGCCAGGCCGCTTCAGCGCTCTTGGGCGGCGGTATGTGGATCCCGCCCGGCCATCCGACCCCCTGGCCGGGTGGACCTGGTCTTGGCGGCCGCCCAGAGAAGGGTAGACTTTTCACCCCAGCTCCCGCAGGCGGATGCAGCGCCCTCCTCTCCGGCAGGTGGATGGCGCGGCCGGCCAGTAGGCCGCGTAGCCAGGTAGACCTGGTCTCGGCGGCCGCCACAAAAAGGGTAGACCTGTTTCACCTTGGCGCCGCGCGCCATGGCGCCTCCCCCTGCCGGTAGCAGGCGGATGCCGCCGGCCAACCATCCGGCCCCGAACCGGGTAGACCCGGTCTTCAGCGGCCGACCCGTAGAAGGGTAGACCTGTTCACTGCGGCACTGCGGGCCGCAGCTGCGCCTTCCCCGCCAGACGCAGGCGGATGCTGATGGCCGGCCGGCCGCCCCGAGCCGGGAAGACCTGGACTCGGCGGCCGCCCGGAGAAGGTAGACCTGTCCACCCCGAGCTACGGGCCGCTGTGTGCCTCCCCGCCGGCGGCAGGTGAATGGCGCCCGTCAGACAGCAGGCCACGGAGCCGGGTAGAC
Organism: Muscicapa striata striata; assembly: GCA_030060385.1. NCBI lineage: Eukaryota > Metazoa > Chordata > Aves > Passeriformes > Muscicapidae > Muscicapa > Muscicapa striata. The sequence continues at coordinate 10,705 of JAREIS010000814.1, read as the reverse complement.
ATGGTCTCCAGCGGCCGCCACAAAAAAGGGTAGACGTGTTCACCCTGCGCCGCGGGCCGCTGCAGCGCCCTCCCCGCCGCCGTCAGGCGGATGACGCCTGCCTGCCGGCCGGCCCCAGAGCCGGGTAGACCTTGTCTCCGGCGGCCGCCTCGGTGATGTGTAGACCTGTTCACCCCAGCGCTACGGGCCGCTGCAGCCCCCTTTCCGCCGGCGGCAGGTGGATGCTGCCGGCCGGCCGGCCCGCCCGAGTGGCGTGTAGACCTGGTCTCCGGCGGCCGCCCCAGGAAGGGAAGACCTGTTAACCCCGGCGCCTCAGGCCGCTGCAGCGCCCTTCCCTTCGGACGGCAAGCGGATGCCGCTGGCCGACTGGCCGTCCCCGGAGCCGGGTAGACAAGGTCTACAGCGACCGCAACGGAGAAGTGTAGACCTGTTCACCACGGCGCGGCGGGCCGCTGCACCGCCATACTCTCCGGCGTCAGGCGGAGTCTGCTGGCCGGCCGGCCGGCCCCGAGCCACATAGACCTGGTCTCCGGCTGCCGCCCGGTGAAAGGTAGACCTGTTCACCCGGCGCCGCGGGCCGCTTCATCGCCCTCCCGCCGTCCGCAGGTGGATGCCGCTGGCCGACCGTCCGACCCGGGCCGGGTTGACCCGGTCTTAGGCGGCCGACCCAGAGAAGGGTAGACCTGTTCACCCCGGCGCCGCGAGCCGCTGCTGCACCCTCCCCGCCGGTTGCAGGCGGATCCTGATGGCCGGCCGGCCGGCCCCAGAGACAAATAGACCTGGTCTCCGGCGGCCGCCCCGGAGAACGGTATACCTGTTCACCCCGGCGCCGCGGGCCGCTGCAGCGCCCTCCCCTCATGCGGCAGGCGGATGCCGCCGGCCGGCCTGCCGGCATTTGAGCCGGGTAAACCTGGTCTCCGGCGGCCGCCCCAGAGGAGGGTACACCTGTTCACCTCGGAGCCGTGGGCCGCTGCAGCGCCCTCGCCGGCAGTGGCAGGTAAATCTCACCGGCCGGCCGGCCACGGACCCGGGTAGACTTGGTCTCAGGTGGCCGCCCCGGAGAAGGGTAGAGCTGTTCAGACCGGAGCCGCGGGCCGCAGCGGCGCCCTCCTTGCCAGCGGCAGGCAGGTGCCGCCGGCCGGCCGGCTGGCCCCGGAGCCAGGTAGACCTGGTCTACGGCGGACGCCTCGGTACCGGGTAGACGTGGTCTCCGGAGGCCACCCCGGAGAAGTATAGACCTGTTCACCTTGGAGCCGCGGGCCGCTGTAACGCCCTCTACGCCGGCGGCAGGCGGATGCTGCTGGCCGGCCAGCCAGACCTGTAGCCGTGTAGACCTGGTCTCTGGGGGCCGCCCCGGAGAAGGGTACACCTGTTCACCCCGGAGCCACAGGCTGCCGCAGCGCCCTCACTGCCGGCGGCAGGCGGATGCCTCTGGACCGCCTGCCGGTCCTGGAAGTGGGTAGACCTGGTCTCCGGCGCCGCCGGAGAAGGTTAGACCACTTCACGCCGGCGCCGCGAGGCCGCTGCGGCGCCCTCACCGCCGGCGGCAGGCGGATGCCGCCGGCTGGCCTGCCGGCCCCGGAGCCAGGTAGACCTGGTCTCCAGCGGCCGCCCCGGCGAAGGGTAGACCTGCTCACCCCAAAGCCGCACGCCGCTGCAGCGCCCTCGCTGCCGGCGGCAGGTGGATCGCGCCGGCCGGCCGGCCCCAGAGCCGGGTAGACCTGGTCTACGGCGGCTGCCCAAGACAAGGGTAGACCTGTTCACCTCTGCGCCGCGGGCCCCTGCAGCGCCCTTGCAGGCGGCGGCAGGTAGATACCGCCGGCCGGATGGCCACGGACACGGGTAGACCTGGTCGCCAGCGGCCGCACCGAGGAAGGGTAGACCTGTTCACCCAGCGACACGGGCCGCTGCATCTCCTTCCCCTCATGCGGCAGGCAGATGCCGCCGGACGGCCATCCGTCCCCAGAGCCGGGTAGACCCGGTCTTCAGCAGCCGACCCGTAGAAGGGTAGACCTCTTCACTCCGGCGCCGCGGGCCGCTGCAGTGGGTAGACCTGGTCTCCGGCCGCCGCCCCAGAGAGGGGTAGACCTGTTCACCCCGGAGCCGCGGGCCGCTGCAGCACCCTCCTCTACGGCGGCAGGTGGACCCTCCGGCCGGCCAGCCTCAGGGCCGGGTAGGCTAGGTCTCCGTCGGCCGCCCCGGAGAAGGATAGACGTGTTCACACCGGTGCCGCTGGCCGCTGCAGCGTCCTCCCCGCCGGCGGCTGGCAGAAACCGGGTAGACCTGGTCTCCGGCGGCTGCCCCGGAGAAGGGTAGACCTGTTCACTTCGGCGCCACGGGCCGTTGCAGTGCCCTCCTCTCCGGCGGAAGGCGGATGTCGCCGGCCTGCCGGCCGGCCCCGGAGCCAGGTAGACCTGGTCTCTGGGGGCCGCCCCGGAGAAGGATACAGTTGTTCACCCCAGAGCCACGGGCCGCTGCAGCTCCCTCACAGCCTGCGGCAGGCGGCTGCCGCCGGAAGGCCTGCCGGTCCCGGACCTGGGTAGACCTGGTCTCCGGCGGCCGCCCCGGAGAAGGTTAAACCACTTAACGTCGGCGCCGCGGGCCGCTGCAGTGCCCTCGCCGGCGACGGCAGGTGGACCCCGCCGGCCGGCCGTCCCCGGAGCCGGGTAGACCTGGACTCCGGCAGCTGCCCCAGGGAAGGGTAGACCTGTTCTACCTGGAGCCGTGGGCCGCTGCAGCGCCCTTGCCGGCGGCGGCAGGTGGATTCCGACAGCAGGCCGGCTCCGGAGCCGAGTAGAACTGGACTCCGGCGGCTGCCCAAGGGAAGGGTAGACCTGTTCACCCCGGCGCCACGGGTCGCTGCAGCGTCCTCCCCGCCAGCGGCAGGGGGATTCCGCCGACCGGCCGGCCGGCCCTGGAGCCGGGTAGACCTGGTCTCCGGCTGCCGCCCCAGAGAAGGGTAGACCTGCTCACCCCACCGCCGCGGGCCGCTGCAGCGCCCTCCTCTCTGGCGGCAGGCGGATGCCGCCGGCTGGCCTGCTGGCCCGAGAGCCGGGTAGACCTGGTCTCTGGCGGCTGCCCCAGAGAAGGGTAGACCTGTTTACCTCGGCGCCTCAAGCCGCTGCAGGCCCCTCGCCGGCGGCGGTAGGTGGACACAGGTAGACCTGGTCGCCAGCGGCCGTCCCGAGGAATGGTAGACCTGTTCACCACTGCAATGCGGGCTGCAGCATCGCCCTACTCGCCGGCGGCAGGCGAATGCCGCCTGCCGGCCGGCCGGCCCCAAAATCGGGTAGACCTGGTCTCCGGCGGCCGTCTCGAAGCCGGGTAGTACTGGTCTCCGGCGGCCGCCCCAGAGAAGGGTAGACCTGTTCACCGCCGCACTGCGGGCTGCTGCAGCGTCCTCCTTGCCGGCAAGAGGCGGATGCCGCCGGCCGGCCGAGCGGCCCTGGAGCCGACTAGACCTGGTCTCCGGCGGCCGCCCTGGAGAAGGGTAGACCTGTTCACCAAGCGCCGCGGGCTGTGTCAGCTCCATCCCCTCCAGAGGCAGGCGGATGCCTGCGGCCGGCCTGCCGGCACCGGAGCCGGGTAAACCTGGTCTTTGGCGACCGGTACAAAGAAGGGTAGACCTGTTCACCACGGCGCCGCGGGCTGCTGCAGCGCCCTCCTATGTGGCGGAAGGCGGATGCCGCCGGTCGGCCAGCCGGACCCAGAGCCGGGTAGACCTGGTCTCCTGCGGCCGCCCCGGAGAAGGGGAGAAAGATTGACTTTGGAGCCGCGGGTGTCTGCAGCGCCTTCGCTGGCGGCGGCATGTGGATCCCACTTGCCAGCCGTCCACGGTGCCGGGTAGACCTTGTCTCTGGCGGTCGCCCCAGAGAAAAGTAGACCTGTTCACCCCGGCGCCGCGGGCCGCTGCAGCGCCCTCCAAGCCGGCAAGAGGGGTATGCCGCCGGCCGGCCGGCTGGCCCCGGAGCAGGGTAGACCTTGTCACCAGCGGCCGCAACAAAGATGGGTAGACCAGTTTACCCCGGCGCCGCGGGCCGCTGCAGCCCCCTCCTCTAAGGCGGCAGGTGGATGCCGCCAGCCGGCTGGCCGGCCCCGGAACCGGGTAGACCTGGACTCTGGCGGCCACCCTGGAGATGGGTAGACCTGTTCACCTCGGCGTCTTGGGCCGCTGCAGCGCCCTCCCCTCTGGCAGTAGGCGGATCCTGCCGGCCGTCCTGCCGTCCCCGGAGCCTAGTAGACCTGGTCTCCAGCGGCCGACCCAGAGAAGGGTAGACCTGTTCACCCCGGCGCCGCGGGGCGCTGCAGCGCCCTGCCCCCCCAGCGGCAGTTGGATACCGCCGGCTGGCCGGCCGTCCCCGGAGCCGGGTAGACCTGGTCTCCGGCGGCCGACCCGGAGATGGGTAGACCTGTTCACCCCGGCGCCGCGGTCCGCTGCAGCGCCCTCTTTGCCGGCAAGAGGCGGATGTCGCCAGTCAGGCGGCCGGCCCCTGAGCTGGGTGAACATAGTCTCCGGCGGCCGCCCCGGAGAAGGTTAGATCTGTTCACCCAGCGCCGCGGGCCGATGCAGCTCCCTCCTCTCCGGCTACAGGCGGATGCCGCCGGCCGGCGTGCCGGCCCCGGAGCCGGGTAAACCTGGTCTCCGGCGACTGTCCCGGAGAAGGGTAGACCGGTTCACATTGGAGCTGCGGGTGTCTGCAGCGCCCTCGCTGGCGGCGGCCTGTGGTTCCCGCTGGCTACCGGGCCCCAAAGCCGGGTAGACCTGGTCTCCAGCGACCACCCCATAGAAGGGTATACCTGTACACCACCGCGCCGCGGCAGCGCCCTCCCCTTCCTGCGGTAGGCGGATTCAGCCGGGCGGCCGGCCGGCCCCGGACCGGGTAGCCCTGGTCTCCAGCGGCCGCCCCGGAGAAGTGTAGACTGGTTCACGTTGGAGCAGCGGATTGCTGCAGCGCCGTCTCCTTCCGGCAGAAGGCAGATTCAGGCGGCCGGCCGGCCGGCCCTGGAGCGGGGGAGACCTGGTCTCTGGCGGCCGCCCCAGAGACAAGTAGAGCTGTTCACCCCGGCACCGCGGGGCGTTTCAGCGCCCTCCTCTCTGGCGGCAGGCGGATGCCGCCGGCTGGCCTGCCGGCCCCAGAGCCAGGTAGACCTGGTCTCCGGCGGCCGCCCCGGCGTAGGGTAGACCTGCTCACCCCAAAGCCACAGGCCGCTGCAGCGCCCTCGCTGCCGGCGGCAGGTGGATCGCGCCGGCCGGCCCCAGAGCCGGGTAGACCTGGTCTCTGGCGGCTGCCCAAGAGAAGGGTAGACCTGTTCACCTCTGCGCCGCGGGCTGCTGCAGCGCCCTCGCAGGCGGCGGCAGGTAGATACCGCCGGCCGGATGGCCACGGACACGGGTAGACCTGGTCGCCAGCGGCCGCACCGAGGAAGGGTAGACCTGTTCAGCACTGCGATGCGGGCCGCTGCAGCGCCCTCCCTGCCTGCGGCAGGCGGATGCCGCCGTACGACGTGCCGGCCTCGGAGCCGGGTAGACCTGGTTTCCAGCGGCCGCCCCGAAAAAGGGTAGACCTGCTCACCCTGGCGTTGCAGCCCGCAGCATCGCCCTTGTCGCTGGCGGCTGGCGGATGCCGCCTGCCGGCCAGCCGTCCCGGCAGCTGCGTAGACCTGGTCTCCGGCGGCCGCCCTGGAGGAGGGTAGACCTCTTCACTCCGGCGCCGCGGGCCGCTGCAGCGCCCTCCCCGCCGGCGGATGCATATGCCGCCAGCCGGTCAGCTGGCCCCGGTGTTGGGTAGACCTGGTCTCCGGCCGCCGCCCCAGAGAGGGGTAGACCTGTTCACCCCGGTGCCGCTGGCCGCTGCAGTGTCCTCCCCGCCTGCGGCAGGCGGATGCCGCCGGCCTGACAGACGGCCCCGGAGCAGGGAAGACCTGTTGTCCTGCGGCCGCCCTGGTGAAGGGTAGACCTGTTCACTCCGGGGCCCGGGCCACTGCAGTTCCCTCCCCTCTGGCGGAGGGCTGATGCTGCGGGCCGGCCTGCAGGCCCTGGAGCCGGGAAGACCTGGTCTCCGGCGGCCGCTCCGGAGAATGGTGGACCTATTCACCAGCACCGCGGGCCGCTGCAGTTCCCTCCCTTACTGCGGCAGGCTGATGCCGTGGGCCGGCTTTCCGGCCTCGGAGACGGGTAGACCTGGTCTCCGGCGGCCGCCCCGCAGAAGGTTAGACCTGGCCTCTGGCAGCCGCCCCGGAGAAGGGTAGACCTGTTCACCCCAACGCCGCGCGCCGCTGCAGCGCCCTCACTGCCAGCGGCAAGCGGATGCCGCCGGCTGGCCGACCGGCCCCGAAGCCGGGTAGACCTGGTCTCCGGCGGCCGCCCCGGAAAACGGTGGACCTATTCACCAGCACTGCGGGCCGCTGCAGTTCCCTCCCTTTTTGCGGCAGGTTAATGCCGTGGGCCGGCTTGCCGGCCTCGGAGACGGGTAGACCTGGTCTCCGGCGGCCGCCTCGGAGAAAGGTAGACTTGTTCACCGCGGCGCCGCGAACCACAGCAGCGCCCTCCTTACCGGCGGAAGGCGGATGCCGCCGGCCAGCTGGCCGGCCTCAGAGCCGGGTAGACCTGGTCTCCGGCAGCCGCCCCACAGAAGGGTAGACCTGTTCACCCCAGCGCAGCGCGCCGCTGCAACCCCCTCACCGCCAGCGGCAGGCGGATCCCGCCGGCCGGCAGACCGGCCCTTGAGCCGGGTAGACCTGGTCTCCGGCGGCCGCCCCGGAGAAGGGTAGACCTGTTCACCCAGCACCGCGGGCCGCTGCAGCTCCCTCCCCTCCAGCGGCAGGCTGATGCCGCGGGCCAGCTTGCCGGCCCCGGAGCCAGGTAGACCTGGTATCCGGCGGCCGCCCTGAGGAAGGGTAGACCTGTTCACTCCAGAGCCGCGGGTTGCTGCAGCGCCCCTGCCGGCGGCGGCAGGTGTATCTCGCCGGCCGGCCGGCCCCGGAGCCGGGTAGACCTGGTTTTCGGCGGCCTCCCCGGAGAAGGGTGGACCTGTTAACTCTGACGCCGCGGGCCGCTGCAGCGCCCTCCTCTCCGGCGGAAGGCGGGCGCCGCTTGACTGCTGGCCGGCCCCGGAGCCGGGTAGACCTTGTCTCTGGCAGCCGCCATGCAGAAGGGTAGATCTGTTCACCCTGGTGCCGCAGGCCGCTGCAGCGCCCTCCCCGCCAGCGGCAGGCAAATGCCGCCAGCCGGCCGACCGGCCCCGGTGCCGGGTAGACCTGGTCTCCGGAGCCGCCCCGGAGAAGGGTAGACCTTTTTATCACTGCGCCGCGGGCCGCTGCGATGCACTCCCCTTCCGGCAGAAGGCGGATGCCGCTGGCCAGCATCCTGGCCCCTGAGCCTTGTAGACCTTGTCTCCAGCGGCCGACCCAAAAAAGGGTAGACCTGTTCACCCCGTCGCAGCGGGCTGCTGCAGCGCCCTCCCCTCCGGTGGCAGGCTGATGCTGCGGGCCTTCCGGCTGGCCCCGGAGCCAGGTAGACCTGGTCTCCGGCGGCCGCCCCGGAGAAAGGTAGACCTGTTCACTCTGGCGCTGCGAGCCGCTGCAGCGCCTTCCTCTTAGGCGGAAGGCGGATGCCGCCGGCCGGCTGGCAGGCCCCGGACCCAGGTAGACTTGGTCTCCGTCACCTGCCCCAGACAAGCGTAGACCTGTTCACCCCAGTGCAGCAGCCCGCTGCTGTGCCCTCCCAGTTGGCGGCACGCGGATGCCGCCGGAGAGAAGGCCGGCCCTGGAGCCGGGTAGACCTGGTCTCCGTCGGCCGCCCCAGACAAGGGTAGACCTGTTCACCCCGGTGCCGCGGGCCGCTGCTGCGCCCTACCAGCCGGCGGCACGCAGATGCCGCCCGGCAAACGGCCGGCCCTGGAGCCGGGTAGATCTGGTCTCCGGCGGCCTCCGCGGAGAAGGGTAGACCCGTTCACCCCGGAGCCACAGGCCGTTGCAGCGCCCTCGCCTTTCGGCAGAAGGCGGATGCCGCCAGCGGGCCGGCCGGCCCCTGAGCCAGGTATATCTTGTGTCCGGTGGCCGCCCCGGAAAAACGTAGACCTGTTCACTCCGGCGCTGCGGGCAGCTGCAGCGCCCTCCTCTTAGGCAAAAGGCGGATGCCGCCGGCAGGCCGTCTGGCCCCGGAGCCGGGTAGACCTGGTCTCCGGCGCCCGCCCCGGAGAAAGGTATACCTGTTCAACCCGGAGCCGCTGGCCGCTGCAGCACCCTCCTCTCCGGCGGAAGGCTGATGCCGCCGGCCGGCCGGCCGGCCTCAGAACCGGGAAGACCAGGTCTCCGTGGTGCGCCCCAGAAGAGGGTAGACCTGTTCACCACCGCGCCGTGGGCCGCTTCAGCGCCCTCCACTCCAGCGGCAGGCGGATCCCGCCGGCCAGCCTGCCGGCCCCGGAGCCGGGTAGACCTGGTCTCCGGCGGCCGATCCGGAGAAGGGTAGACCTGTTCACTCCAGAGCGGGGGTTTGCGGCAGCGCCCTCGCCGGCGGCGGCAGGTGGATCCCGCCGGCTAGCCAAACTCGGAGCCGGTTAGACCTGGTCTCCGGTGGGCCCCCCAGAGAACGGTAGACCTGTTTACCATCGCGCCATGGGCCTCTGCAGCGCCCTCCCCTTCCGGCAGAAGGCGGTTTCAGCCGGCCGGCTGGCCGGCCCCGGAGCCGGGTAGACCTTGTCTTCGGCGGCCACCTCAAAGAAAGGTAGACCTGTTCACCCCGGCGCCACGGGCCGCTGCAGCTCCCTCCTCACCGGCGGCAGGCCTCAGAAGGGTAGACCTGTTCACCACCTCGACGCGGGCCACTGCAGCGCCCTCCTCTTCTTGGCGGAAGGCGGATTCAGCCGGCCGGCCGGCCTCGAAGCGGGGTAGACCTGGTCACCTGCGGCCGCCCTGGAGATGGGTAGACCTGTTCACAAGGCGCCGCGGGCCGCTGCAGCGTCCTCCCCGCAAGCGGCAGGTCGATGCCGCCGGCCGGCCATCCGGACCAGGAGCCGGGAGACATGGTCGCCGACTGCCGCCCTGGAGAAAGGAAGACCGCTTCACCTCAGCGCCGCGGGCCGCTGCAGCGCCCTCCTCTCCGGCGACAGGCGGATGCCGCCGGCTGCTTGGCCGGCCCCGGCGCCGGGTAGACCTGGTCTCCGGCACCCACCCGGCAGAAGGGTACACCTGTTCACCCAGCGCCGCGGGCCGCTGCAGCTCCCTTCCCTCTGGCGGACGGTTGATGCTGCGGGCCAGCCTGCCGGCCCCGGAGCCGGGTAGACCTGGTATCCGGCGGCCGCCCCGGAGAAGGGTAGACCTTTTCACCCCAGATCCGCAGGCCGCTGCAGCGCCCTCCTCTCCGGCGGCAGTGGATGCCGCTGCCTGGCCCCGGAGCTGGGTAGACCTTGTCTCCAGCGGCCGCCACAAAGAAAGGTAGACCTGTTCACCCCGGTGCCACGGCCCGCTGCAGCGCCCTCCCTGCCGGCGGCAGGCGGATGTCGCCGGCCGGAAGGCCGGCCCCTGGGCTGGGTAGACCTGGACCGCGGCGGCCGCCCCGGAGAAAGGTAGACCTGTTCACCCCGGCGCCGCGGGCTGCTTCAGCGCCCTCCTCTCCGCCGGGCGGTGGATGGTGCCGGCCGGTCGTCCGGCCCCAGAGCTGGGTAGACCTGGTCTCCCCCAGCCGATTAGCCTGGTCTCGCAGGGCGCTCCGCAGGAGGAGGCCCAGACCTGTTGCCCCCTCGCTGAGCGCCACGGCACCACCTCCCGCCAGCGGCAGGCAGATGCCGCCGGCCCGACCGCCTGACTAAAGGCCGGGTAGACCTTGTCTCCGGCGTCGCCCGGAGAAGGGTAGCCTGCTCACCAGCGCCGCGGGCGCTGCACCTCCCTCCCTTCTGGCGGAGGGCTGGTGCTGCGGCCAGCCTGCAGGCCCCGGGCCGGGTAGACCTGCTCTCCGGGAAGCCGCCCCGCAGAAGGATAGACCTGTTCACCTGGTGCAGCGGGTCATTGCAGAACCCTCCTCTCCTGCGGGGTGGATGCCGTCTGCCAGCCGACCGGACCCACAGCCGGGTAGAGTTGGTCTCCTGCGACCACCTCGGAGAAAGGTAGACCTGTTCACCCCGGTGCCGCTGGCCGCTGGCGCCCTCTCCCGCCAGTAGCTGGCAGATGCCGCCGTCGGGGTAGGGTCGGCCGCCCCGGAGCCGGAAGACCTGGTCTCCGGTGGCGCCACGGAGAATGGTAGACCTTTTCACCCAGCACCGCGTCCGCTGCACTTCCTCCTTCTGGTGGCAGGCTGATGCTGTGGGCGGCCTGCGGACCGGGAGCCGGGTAGACCTGGTCTCGCGCCGCCCGGAGAAGGGTAACCTGTTCACCCGGAGCCGCGGGCCGCTGCAGCGCCCTCCCCACCGGCGGCAGGTGGATTCGCCGGCGGCCGCCTGGCCCTGGGCCGGATAGACCTGGTCCCGGCCGCCCGGAAAGTGACCTGTTCACCTGGCGCCGGGCGCTGCAGTGCCCTCCCCTTATGGCGGAAGGCGGATGCCGCCCAGTCGGCCGGCGGCCCAGAACCAGGTAGACTGGTCTCCGGCGCCCGGACAGGGTAGACTTGTTCACCCTGGCGGCGCGGCTGCTGCAGCGCCTCCTCTCCGGCGATGGCGGACTGCCCGGCCGGCCGGCCCGGCCGGGTAGAGCCTGGTCTCCGCGGGCGCTC
>JAREIS010000813.1:0-53964 GCA_030060385.1 Muscicapa striata striata | reverse complement strand
GAGACAAAGGAAATGCTCAGGGTACTTTTCGGGGTGGCTGCCAAGCAGCCCTGGCTCTGAGCAACAACATCTGCAGTGGGACAGGAAACTCACAGCTCATGGGAACAAACTTTCTGGCTGACTGCAGAGGCCACAACAAACCTGAGAGGTTTCCCTTGTGTCCTCCAGCCCTTGCTGGCCCCAGGGGCTGGTGGCATTTGTGCTCACTCAGCTCCATCTCCCCACAGCAGCACCATGGGGGTGCTGACTCCTGCTCTGTGCAATGCAAACAGGGGCTCCTGAGCCAGTGCTGCTGTGTCTGTACCTGCAAGGATGCGGCCCCTGTGTGAGCTGGGGAAGAGGCCAGGGCTGCAGAGGGGGGATGTTGTTGGCAGGTGCATGAGGACGCTCTGGGACGCTGCCCTGGGGTGTCCAGTGCAGTGGGGATGGATCAGCCCCTGCTCTGCTGCTCCTTGCCAGGGTCTCCCCCTTGCAGGGCCCTTGCAGAGCACCAGCCATGCTGTTTGCCCCCAGCCTGCCCATGGCCAGCCTGGGGCTGCTCATGGGGGTTTTCTCTGCTCATCATTGGCCTGGCCAAGTGTTCTGGAGAGAGCCTGGCCAAGGAGCCTCGAGCCCCCAGGCCCTGCCCTGAGGCGTCAGCGCTGCCCCAGCAGTGCCCATGGCCTGTCCCTGCTGCAGCCCCAGCACTGCCACCCCCAGGGCTGTGCCCAGCCCTGAGAGCACTCAGGCCCTGCAGCAACACGAGGGGCAGGAGGGCAGAGGGGCAGTGGCACGTGAGCAGCACTGGCAGCACCAAGTGCTGCTGCTGCTGGGCACAGCTGCTGTGCCAGCACCGATCTGCCCCAGCTCTGCACACAGTCAGTGCTGCTGCAGCTCCAGAGAAGGGAACAAAAGGGGCATCTCTGGAAAAAATATTGCTGGGAGAGAAATCTTTTAGTTTGTTTAAAGCCAAGAGGAGCGCAGCCCTTCATTTACACATTTTGTGGCCATAGAGAATATGAAACAAAATTAAGAATGGAACACACAGTGCCTTTTTTTAATGGACAATATGATAAAACTAAAACAAATTAAAAATAACCCCACAAGCAAACCAAGAAAAAGTATTAAAGATGACTTTTATTACAAGTAATTTGCAGAAATTGGCCAGCAGTTTAATGTCCCTGAAATCCTCCAGTCATCAGTGTCCACACTGCAGCTTTGAGCTCCTGGTTCCTCAGGCTATAGATGAGGGGATTCAGGGCTGGAGGCACCACTGAGTACAGAACTGACAGTGCGAGGTCCAAGGATTGGGAGGAGATGGAGGGGGGCTTCAGGTAGGCAAACATGGCAGTGCTGAGGAACAGAGAGACCACAGCCAGGTGAGGGAGGCAGGTGGAAAAGGCTTTGTGCCGTCTCTGCTCAGAGGGCATCCTCAGCACGGCCCTGAAGATCTGCACATAGGAGAAAACAATGAACACAAAACAACCAAAATACAGAAAAGCACTTATCACAATGAGTCCAAGTTCCCTGAGGTGGGAGTGTAAGCAGGAGAGCTTGAGGATGTGTGGGATTTCACAGAAGAACTGGCCCAGGGCATTGCCCTGGCACAGGGGCAGGGAAAATGTATTGGCTGTGTGCAAAAGTGAATAGAGAAAGCCACTGGCCCAGGCAGCTGCTGCCATTTGGACACAAGCTCTGCTGCCCAGGAGGGTCCCGTAGTGCAGGGGTTTGCAGATGGACACGTAGCGGTCGTAGCACATGATGGTCAGGAGGAAATACTCTGATCCAAGGAAGAAGACAAGCATAAAGACCTGAGCAGCACATCCTGTGTAGGAGATGGTCCTGGTGTCCCAGAGGGAATTGTGCATGGCTTTGGGGACAGTGGTGCAGATGGAGCCCAGGTCAGTGAGGGCCAGGTTGAGCAGGAAGAAGAACATGGGGGTGTGCAGGTGGTGGCCGCAGGCTACGGCGCTGATGATGAGGCCGTTGGCCAGGAGGGCAGCCAGGGAGATGCCCAGGAAGAGGCAGAAGTGCAGGAGCTGCAGCTGCCGCGTGTGTGCCAATGGCAGCAGGAGGAAGAGGCTGATGGAGCTGCTGTTGGGCATTTGCTGTCTCTGGACATGGGGACCTGTTCATGGATAAAGGACAGTGAGAAGTCAGCAGAGGCTGCTTTGAACCAAACCTGGGCCATTCCCTGTAGACTGTCCCGCTGTGACTCACCCTCTTTTGTTCCTGCCCTAGGAAAACCTTCACCCAGGTTCCTGACTGAGCTCCAGTTGTGCTGTCTGAGTGTGCCAAGAGCAGCCAGGCCTGTGCATGGGGGCTCTCAAGGAATCATCCCTGCCCCACTGCCCTGGATTTGTTTTTGTGTGGCAGAGGGACAAGGCTGCATATTTAGGATTTGTCAGTGGAATCACTCCTAATGCAGAAGGGCTTGGTAACTTCTGCACTCCCAAATCAAAAGGATGGCAGGAGTTGGTTTCAGGGTTTGTTTTCCTAGCCAGACATGATTCCTTGTTCTCTGAGGACAGAAATCCCCAGCATTTCTACTGCACTCAGTGTTTGCCAGTGAGAGATGTGAGAGGCAGAAGATTCCCTGTGGCTCAGGGAAAGGTGAGGGGCTGGATGGGCTTGTTCCCAGCTGACCTGGGTTTGCACCTTTGGCTGGCATTGGAGCACAGTCACACTCCTGTGTCACCCTGGGATAAACCAGACCCTGCTGAGAGCAGAGGGATCCCTGAAAGTCTCACCCTCTCTAAAGGTGTCTGAGCAAGGTCTCAGCAGCCCCTTCTGCCAAGGACATTCACGGCTCTCTTGGCAAACCCAACAGCATTTCCTCAGCTATGGAATCTCTGCACTTCCCCATGGGACACTCAGGGATTTCTGAGAGGCTCTGGCACAGTTTTTCACCCGGGAGGGCAGCTCAGAGATTGGAAGGACACAGCAAGGAGACCCTCAGGTGTGCCCATGATGGGATCTCAGGGAGGTGGCTCAGCTCACTACCCTTTCCCACAGACTGCTTTGCCCACAGCCCCACAGGTCCCAGGGAAGCTTGGACACCCCATTCCCATGGACATTTCCGGCAGGAATCCCAAGGGCAGTGCCTGACTCAGCTCCTGCAATCCCAGAGCCTCCCTGAGAGCAGCAGATAACAATGACAGTACCAGAGGAGTGCAGAAACAAGAGAAGATGTTGTGGTGCTGTGCCTGGGAGGGCAGGGCAGAGACAGCCAGGCACTCAGGGCAGTGTTCCTGTACCCAGCTGTGCATGGCACCTCCCACACACCAACAGTGCCCTCCTGCCCCCAGCACTGCTCTGTTCAGCCCCCTCTCCTTCCCTGAGCATCTCCCTGGGCCTGCACATTTCCCTCCTGAGAGCTGCCCTGTCCCTGCCAGGCTCACAGAGCCCATCCCACCCTCTGTGCACTCGCCTGCCCCACAGAAACCTGCCTGTCTGCAGGGCCCTGCCTGGGGCAGGGTCTGTCTGCAGGTGGGCAAGGGCAGCTCAGGAGAGCCCTGCTGGGCCCTGCAAAGGTGATGCTGGTGCTGCCCAGGGTTGAGGAGCGGCTGAAGGCCCTTTGGATGATTCCCAGCAGAGAGAGTGACCACACAAAGTTACAGATCTGGAGTCTCTGTTAATGTTCAAATATTACTTTGATAATCCTGCTGTGTCCCTTTCAACTCAGAATGTTCTGTGATTCTGGGATTACAATTTCTGTTCTGCTTCTCTCATCCCCCTGTTGTCTATAATCAAAAAGAAAAAAATCCTAGAAGTAGTGTTAGAACAGTAAAATAAAAAACAGACCTTTTTTGGAAACTTCCAGGTGTCCCAGTGGGGATGGGGCACACCCAGACCCCAATTCCAACAATTTATTAGGAGTTATTAATTAGGATAATTAATAGGAACATCCAAGAGGAGATTCAGTTTCCGCTGTTACACACCCCTGGGTCAACACATTGGGGTAGGTCCAAGGGCTTCTTTGCCCCAATTTTTTAATGACTGCTTACATTCTGGGTAAAAAAAAAAAAAAAAAAAAAAAAATTCTTCTAGTAGGTTCTCTTCCTGATAATAAGACTATACAGTATTTCAGGAACGTATTTACAAGATCAGCTTATTGTTCTAAAATCTAAGAGAAAGGTTAGGAAATATACTAGAATTTACTAAGGATTGTAGTTATGTAAGTACATAATAGTACTTTAAGAGAGTTAATTAAGAGTTTAATAAAGTTAATTAGGGATTATAATTTTATAAATATATAATATTAATATATATATTATATTATTTTATTATTACATATATTCCTATCATATTACAGTGTTTCTTTATTTATTTGTAATTATTATTTATTATCTTATATATTTATTACTACATAGGTTTATAAAATATATTTTTCTTTATTTATTTATTAATATGTATTATTTTTATATTATCATATAATAATAGTTTATAGAGCTATGAATACATGAAAAGTGTATAAAAAGTAAAAATCTTTTTTGCCATCACCCCAAGTTTCCCACACTGCTCCAAGTAGGAAATTGAAAACACACTCAGGAAATCTCCTGATCTTCACAGCAATCCCTGGCTCACCTTCATTTGGGAAGTGTCCTCTGGAGCTGTGCCCAGGCTGGTCTGGAGCTGGGAGCAGCCCTGCCCCACCCAGCACCTCTCAGCAGCAGCACCTGCCCTGCTCAGGGTCGCTCCTTGCCCCCACAGCTTCTCCCCAGCGCTGGGAGCAGCTCCCCGGGCTGGCTGAGAGCTGTCCCTGGCAGGCAGCAGAGTCCCTGCCCCAGCACAGCGCCCTGGGCTGCAGGACCCTGCTCTGCAGGACAGCCCTGGGCACCCCTGGCTGCAGCCCCGGCTGCTCAGCCCTGCAGCAGAGCCTGGGCACAGGGAGCTGCCTGGGGCTGTGCCTCGGCTGCTGCAGCAGGGAAACCCAGCCCTGCCCTAGGGCCACATCCCCTGCACTGCAGCAGCTCTGAGAGTGCTCCTGGAAGGGCCTGGAAGCTGTGGGATGTGCCAGCTTCAGGAGATCCCTGCAGGAACTGCAGCTTATCTTCCCACAGCCACGGAGTGACTGTTTCAAATGCTGTGAGGATTTCTGCTCTAGTGAGCCCTCAGTGGGGCACAGCAGGGTCTGTGCCACCAAGGGCTGTCAGGACACAAGGGCTGTCCTGAGCCACTGAGACCTCCTGGCACAGCCCCAGCAAGGCTGGGCACTGTCACCCCTTGTCCTGCCCTCAGCATCCCCCCACATCCCAGTGAGCTCAGGGATCAGCTGGGACCAGTCCCTGGGGAGCCTTGGTCAGGAGTGGCCCTGGGGGGCTCCTTCATGCTCCCAGAGACTGCAGGTTTTTAGAAGGACTTTGGGTTTTGCTTTTGCCTTGGAGTCTCTGAGAGCTTTGTGCAACTCGTGGCCTCCAATTACCTGCTTTAATTAGTCTCTTGAGAGCCTTTGTCAGTAGCAACACTCAGTGGGGCTCATTAATACTTCTAGGTACTTCAGGTTTTAAGGTATTTTCCTTTTTTCCTTTCTAAGGCACTGAGAGGTTTTTGGGCAATCTTGGCCTCCAATTCTCTCCTCCAAGGAGTCCAAGTGGAGCCTGTGTTGGCGATAGACCTCTGTGGGTTCGATCAATGCCACCGGACACTTTTAGGATTTCTTCTGACTTTGACATCTGGAAAGGTATGTGCAATCTCCTCTGAGGCCATGAGGTTCAAGGGCTCAGCACCAAGTGCACCATGGGGCTTAGTGGGATCAAGCAAGTCCTGACAAACCATGGATCTGCTCTGATTTCCCTCTGGTCTAATGCAGCTCTTTAGGAAGGTTTTCAACTCCAGTTATGGAGAAATATTTCAAAGAGCTTCTAAGAAATATGCATTCCTATTTTAAAGGGTGAATATTAATAATGCTTGCTTTAGAGAAGTGATTGCAGCATTCTATGATATTGATCCAGGGTCTCTCCTCAGGAGGTCTGGCCTGCTAAGAGAAGCTGTGCTTTGAGGTCTGACCCTGTGTGGACAACCTTACTCCACATTCCCCAACCCCATCCTGTCTGTCTTCACTCACCTGGGACCTGCTTTGCTTGGAGAACTGGCTCTACTCCAGGAAACAGTGGTTTTCTTCCTTTAATCTTTTTGAAGCCATCTAAAACGCCTGAGTTCCCCCATTACAAACAGACAACATCCTTAAATGTGTGTGCCAACACGAAGCTGCCACCAAGGAGGTTTCTGTTCCCAAGGTAGAGCCTCTCAAGATCTATTTTAGACTTTTGGACTCCTTGCTTCCACAAGGCCCTGTTGTGTCACCATGGACTCTTGGTTCTGTGAGGTTCTCCAGTGTCACAATGGATGTTTGGTTCTATGTGGCCCACAGTGTCACTGTGGTCTCCTTTTTCCTGTGGCACCCAGCAGCAAACCACACTGGCAGGGCCAAATGCCTGGGAAGAAGGAGGAGGGGAGACATTTGAATTGAAGCTTTTTGTCTTCCTAGGTCCCAGTGATGTGGGTGGGTCTCTGCTCTGTCCTGGACATGGCTGAGCACCGGCTTGGCCATGGAAGGGGTAGGAGACAACGACCTCTGTCCACGGAACCACAACGGCAGAGGGGGTCAGAGTGAAGATTGGGCTTTAAAGTCTGTTATCAGCACAGGAAACATCAATGTGAGAGGAAAGATGTGTGCTAATGCCTTTACAAATCATTTGATGTGTGAATGCATGGGTATTTGATGGTCTTTGAAATAGGTCATAATGTTTCTACTGATTTTGGGCAGCAGGTTTGTTACTGGGCCCAGACAGCTTGGCTCCTGAAACAGACAAGGGTCTGCACAAGGCTGAACTTGGGAACTTTGCGGGGAAATGCCAGGTTCAAGGGGGCATATGGGGTAGGAGGTTCGGGAAGACTGTACCTTCCTAGTGCCTCGGCCAGTGGGGAAAGGAAGAGGGCAACATGCGGCCGGGAGTTTAGGATAAAAGGAGGCTGCACCCCCTGAAACCTCGAGAGAGAAAAACCCAAGGGTGTGTGCCCCAGTGAACTCTCTCCCTTTATTTAAATAAAGTTGAAGTTGTGCTCTGTTTTCCTTTTGGACATAAACCTCTGGCGTTTAGGGGTTTTTCTGACATTGACAATGTGGAATCTCATGGAACCAAGTGTCCGGAGTTTCACAGCTCAGCCTCATAGAGCGCTGGAGACCATCGTGTCACAATGGGAACACATGGAACAAAGGCTCCATTGAGACACTGCAGGGCCTCATGGGATGCAAGAGATCATCCTGATGGAATGGAAACTCATGGAACCAAGTGCCCACTGTTTTTCTACCACTGCACCTTTGAGCCAGATGTCATCTCCTCTCCCAACAATGCTTGCAGGGAAAGCAGCCCCTGCATGCCTTGTTCCTGTGCTAAAATTCACAGGCACCGTAAAATTGAATTAAAAATCTTGATATCAACCCCAAGGCTTTGTGTGGTCAGGCAGAGGCAGGCAGGACACAGAGCTGTCAGCAAAGGAAGGGGCCAGCCAGGTGGGGCAGCCGGGGGATGACGACAGCCTGCAGGGACAGAGGCGCAGGGCATGGACACCGTAGGACAGCCTGGGCTGCAGAGGCCACAGGGATGGCAGCAGCTGAAAGGCCCTGCCAGAGCCAACTCCTGCAGCACTTGGGCCATGGCTGCTGGCCCTGGGCCCTTGGCCAGCAGGGGACAAGTGAGCCTTGCTGTGCTGGGGCCTCATTGCCTCCTTGTCCCTGCTCAGCAGCCTGGCAGGGGCCACCCCATGCTCCTGCCCTTGGCATTGCACATCCCCAGAGCCCAGTGCCCCGGGAAGAGCCCTGAGCAATGAGGGAGGGACAGGATGTGCCTTGCCAGGGGCTGGGGCTCAGCCCTTGGCCCTCTGCATTCCTGAAACACATCCAGGTTTGCTCAGCATCAGAGACACCTTTCCCTTGTTTGTCCCCACCTGTCACCAGTGCCACCAGTGTTCTGCTCTGACTGGAACCTGGGTGTTCAAATTCAAAATGCAAGAAATTCTCAGAACATTGGGTGTGTAAGATAAAGCTTAGAATTAAACACCATTAAGTAGAGATAGGTTTAGGTTTAGAATTCCAGATATATCAAAAATAAAGGGAGTTAGAAATGCAACAGGAAGTTTAAGAGTGCAGCAATCTAAGTTTGTGTGCTGTGATAGAATTTGCTAAGAAAATTCATACTGTAGTATGAGTCAATATGATGAAATATCTTAGCATTGAATTAGAAACATAAATATCTCTTTTGACAGTGCTTTATTGGTTAATAAATTCTCAAAAGACCTTCTAACCATAAGTCTTCTTATGAAGACTTCTATGCCATGCTGTGAACATCTGTAAGACAAACTTACTCTTTCTGCCTGGATAGAAAATAAAAAAATTAAAAAAAACCCCAACCAATCTTTCTAAAGCAACTCAGAAATCTTGTAACTCTGCTTCATTCAAAAGAAGAAAAAATGCCCCCAAAAAAATAACATAAAAAGAATAATCCCACTCTTTAAAAATAGGTCATAAAACCAATAAACTGACACTGTGGGAAGATAAGCTGCAGTTCCTGCAGGGATCTCCTGGAGCTGGCACATCCCACAGCTTCCAGGCCCTTCCAGGAGCACTCTCAGAGCTGCTGCAGTGCAGGGGATGTGGCCCTAGGGCAGGGCTGGGTTTCCCTGCTGCAGCAGCCGAGGCACAGCCCCAGGCAGCTCCCTGTGCCCAGGCTCAGCTGCAGGGCTGAGCAGCCGGGGCTGCAGCCAGGGGTGCCCAGGGCTGTCCTGCAGAGCAGGGTCCTGCAGCCCAGGGCGCTGTGCTGGGGCAGGGACTCTGCTGCCTGCCAGGGACAGCTCTCAGCCAGCCCGGGGAGCTGCTCCCAGCGCTGGGGAGAAGCTGTGGGGGCAAGGAGCGACCCTGAGCAGGGCAGGTGCTGCTGCTGAGAGGTGCTGGGTGGGGCAGGGCTGCTCCCAGCTCCAGACCAGCCTGGGCACAGCTCCAGAGGACACTTCCCAAAAGAAGGTGAGCCTGGGATTGCTGTGAAGATCAGGAGATTTCCTGAGAAGGTTTTCAATTTCCTACTTGGAGCAGGGTAGGAAATTTGGGGTGATGGCAAAAATGATTTTTTCTTTTTATACACTTTTCATGTATTCATAGCTCTATAAACTATTATTATATAATAATATAAAAATAGTATATATAATAATAAATAAATACAAATATATTTTATAAATCTATATTATAAAAATGAATAAGATAATAAATAATAAATAATAATGATAAATAAAAATAGTATAATACAATAAAAGTATATAAACTATATAATAGTATTATATATTTATAAAATTATAATCCCTAATTAACTCTATTAAACTCTGAATTAACTCTCTTAAAGTACTATTATATACCTCTATAACTATAATCCTTAATTAACTCTAGTTAATTTCCTAACCTTTCTCTTAGATTTTAGAACAAAAAGCTAACCTTCTAAATACATTCCTGAAATAATGTATAGCCTTATTATCAGGAAGAGAACCTACAAGAAAAACTTTTTTTTTTTTTTTTTTTTTTTTTTTTTTTTTTTTAACAAGAATATAAGCCGTCATAAAAAAACAGGGGCAAAGAAGTCCTTGGGCCTACTCCAATATGTTGACCCAGGGGTGTGTAACAGGGGAAACCCAATCTCCTATTGAATGTTCCTGTTTAATAGCCTTATTAATCAACCTTAATAAATTGTTGGAATTGGGGGCTGGGTGTGCCCCATCCCCACTAGGACACCTAGAGGCTTCCAAGTAAGGTCTGTTTTTCAGTTTACTCATTTAACATTACCTCAAGGGTTTTTTTCTCTTTTGATTATAGACAACAGGGGGATGAGAGAAGCAGAACTGAAATTGTAATCACAGAATCACAGAACATTCTGAGTTGGAAGGGACACACAGGATCAGCAAAGTAATATTTGAAATTTAACAGAGGCTCCAGATCTGTAACTTTGTGTGGTCACTCTCTCTGCTGGGAATCATCCAAAGGGCCTTCAGCCCCTCCTCAGCCCTGGGCAGCACCAGCATCCCCTTTGCAGGGCCCAGCAGGGCTCTCCTGAGCTGCCCTTGCCCACCTGCAGACAGACCCTGCCCCAGGCAGGGCCCTGCAGACAGGCAGGTTTCTGTGGGGCAGGTGAGTGCACAGAGGGTGGGATGGGCTCTGTGAGCCTGGCAGGGACAGGGCAGCTCTCAGGAGGGAAATGTGCAGGCCCAGGGAGATGCTCAGGGAAGGAGAGGGGGCTGAACAGAGCAGTGCTGGGGGCAGGAGGGCACTGTTGGTGTGTGAGAGGTGCCGTGCACAGCTGAGTACAGGAACACTGCCCTGAGTGCCCGGCTGTCTCTGCCCTGCCCTCCCAGCCACAGCACCACAACATCTTCTCTTGTTTCTGCACTCCTCTGGTACTGTCATTGTTATCTGCTGCTCTCAGGGAGGCTCTGGGATTGCAACAGCTGAGTCAGGCACTGCCCTTGGGATTCCTGCCAGGCAGAGGTGTCCATGGGAATGGGGTGTCCAAGCTTCCCTGGGACCTGTGGGGATGTGGGCAAAGCAGTCCATGGAAAAGGGGAATAAACTGAGCCCCTTCCCTGAGATCCCATCATGAGCACACCTGGGGGTCTCCTTGCTGTGTCCTTCCAAGCTCTGAGCTGCTCTCCTGGGTGCAAATCTGTGCCAGAGCCTCTCAGAGTTCCCTGAGTGTTCCACAGGTAAGTGCAGAGATGTCACAGCTGAGGAAATGCTGTTGGGTTTGCCAAGGGAGTCGTGAGTGTCCTTGGCAGAAGGGGCTGCTCAGACCTTGCTCAGAGATGTTAGAAAGGGTGAGACATTCAGGGATCCCTCTGCTCTCAGCAGGGTCTGGTTTATCCCAGGGTGACACAGGAGTGTGATTGTGCTCCAATGCCAGCCAAAGGTGCAAACCCAGGTCAGTTGGGAACAAGCCCATCCAGCCCCTCACCTTTCCCTGAGCCACAGGGAATCTTCTGCCTCTCACATCTCTCACTGGCAAACACTGAGTGCAGTAGAAATGCTGGGGATTTCTGTCCTCAGAGAACAAGGAATCATGTCTGGCTAGGAAAACAAACCCTGAAACCAACTCCTGCCATCCTTTTGATTTGGGAGTGCAGAAGTTACCAAGCCCTTCTGCATTAGGAGTGATTCCACTGACAAATCCTAAATATGCAGCCTTGTCCCTCTGCCACACAAAAACAAATCCAGGGCAGTGGGGCAGGGATGATTCCTTGAGAGCCCCCATGCACAGGCCTGGCTGCTCTTGGCACACTCAGACAGCACAGCTGGAGCTCAGTCAGGAACCTGGGTGAAGGTTTTCCTAGAGCAGGAACAAAAGAGGGTGAGTCACAGCGGGACAGTCTACAGGGAATGGCCCAGGTTTGGTTCAAAGCAGCCTCTGCTGACTTCTCACTGTCCTTTATCCATGAACAGATCTCCATGGTCAGAGACAACAAATGCCCAACAGCAGCTCCATCAGCCACTTCCTCCTGCTGCCATTGGCACACACGCGGCAGCTGCAGCTCCTGCACTTCTGCCTCTTCCTGGGCATCTCCCTGGCTGCCCTCCTGGCCAACGGCCTCATCATCAGCGCCGTAGCCTGCAGCCACCACCTGCACACCCCCATGTTCTTCTTCCTGCTCAACCTGGCCCTCACTGACCTGGGCTGCATCTGCACCACTGTCCCCAAAGCCATGCACAATTCCCTCTGGGACACCAGGAACATCTCCTACTCAGGATGTGCTTTACAAGTGTTTTTCTTTATGTTCTTCATTTCATCCGAATATAACCTCCTGACCATCATGTGCTACGACCGCTACGTGTCCATCTGCAAACCCCTGCACTACGGGACCCTCCTGGGCAGCAGAGCGTGTGCCCACATGGCAGCAGCTGCCTGGGCCAGTGGCTTTCTCAATGCTCTGCTGCACACAGCCAATACATTCTCCCTGCCCTTGTGCCATGGCAATGCCCTGGGCCAGTTCTTCTGTGAAGTGCCCCAGATCCTCAAGCTCTCCTGCTCACACTCCCACCTCAGGGAACTTGGACTCATTGTGATAACTGCTTTTTTGCATTTTGGTTGATTTGTGTTCATTGTTTTCTCCTACGTGCAGATCTTCAGGGCCGTGCTGAGGATCCCCTCTGAGCAGGGACAGCACAAAGCCTTTTCCACCTGTCTCCCTCACCTGGCTGTGGTCTCTCTGTTCATCAGCACTGGCACATTTGCCTACCTGAAGCCTGCCTCCATCTCCTCCCCATCCCTGGATCTGTCTCTATCAGTTCTGTACTCAGTTGTGCCTCCAGCCCTGAACCCCCTCATCTACAGCCTGAGGAACCAGGAGCTCAAGGCTGCCCTGCAGAGATTGGTGACTTGACAATTTCAGAATCTGTAAACTTCTGGCCAATTTCTGCAAATCACTTTTAATAAAAGTTGCCTTTAATAATTGTTCAGGGTTTGCCTGTGAGATTGTTTCCTCTTCCCTTTGTTTCAGATTTTTAATATTGCCCAGAAAGAAATGTCATTATTTGTACTAATTCTCATTTAGTTCCTCTCCACATTTACTGTGACCCACAGACTGTGTCAATGACGGCCTGTGCTACCAGTGGGTTTTAATGAACTTAAGTATTTCTCTCCCAGCAAAGTTTTCCCCTGAGATGCTCCTTTTGCCCCTTCCCTGGAGCTGCAGCAGCAATGTCTGTGTGCAGAGCTGGGGGCAGATCAGTGCTGGCACAGCATCTGTGCCCAGCAGCAGCAGCACTTGGTGTTGCCAGTGCTGCTCCCGTGCCACTGCCCCGCTGCCCTCCTGCCCCTTGTGTTGCTGCAGGACCTGAGTGCTCTCGGGGCCGGGCACAGCCCTGGGGGTGGCAGTGCCGGGGCTGCAGCAGGGACAGGCCATGGGCACTGCTGGGACAGCGCTGACGCCTCAGGGCAGGGCCTGGGGGCTCCAGGCTCCTTGGCCAGGCTCTCTCCAGAACACTTGGCCAGGCCAATGCTGAGCAGAGAAAACCCCCTTGAGCAGCCCCAGGCTGGCCGTGGGCAGGCTGGAGGCAAACAGCATGGCTGGTGCTCTGCAAGGTCCCTGCAAAGGGGAGACCCTGGCAAGGAGCAGCAGAGCAGGGGCTGATCCATCCCCACTGCGCTGGACACCCCAGGGCAGCGTCCCAGAGCGTCCTCATGCACCTGCCAACAACATCCCCCCTCTGCAGCCCTGGCCTCTCCCCCAGCTCACACAGGTGCCCCATCCTTGCAGGCACAGACACGGCAGCACTGGCTCAGGAGCCCCTGTTTGCATTGCACAGAGCAGGCGTCAGCACTGCCCATGGTGCTGCTGTGGGGAGATGGAGCTGAGTGAGCACAAATGCCATCAGCCCCTGGGGCCAGCAAGGGCTGGGGCACGTAGGGGAAACCACTCAGGTTTGTTATGGCCTCTGCAGTCAGCTAGAAAATTTGTTCCCATGAGCTGTGAGTTTCCTGTACCGTTGCAAATATTGCTGCACAGAGCTAGGGATGCCTGAAGCCATTCCCAAATATCCCCAAGCATTTCCTTTGTTTCAACTTTGCTTTCTTTTTGCCCATCCCTGTTCCCTCCCCTGCTAACAGCCCATTCCTGTTTGCCCTTTCCACTCTTGCCCCAATCCCCATTTCACTTCCTGAGCTGGCACCATGCAAACATGCCCTGAGGAGCAGGATCACCCTACAAGTGCTTCAGGAATTGTCTGCAGGGTCCTGCAGTGCCTCGTGCTGCTCCCTTGCCAGAGGTACCACAGGCCAGGGGGGCACATCTGGGCTGTTGTGTCTGGGTGTGGGGCTCCCTGTTCTGGGCAGTGAGGAGGGGCTGGAGAGGCTCTGCAGGACTGACAGGATGGGCTTTGGGGCTGTGAGGAGAAGCTGAGGGAGCTGGGCTGCTGGAGCTTCTGAAGAGGAGGCCCAGGGCTCATCCTGCAACTGCTCCAAGGGTGGTTTCAGAGAATCACAGAATCAGCAAAGCTGGAAAAGACCTTGGAGATCAAGTCCAACTGTGCCGTGACACCACCTTGTCTCCCTTAGCCTTTTTTTTCTCCAGGATAAACAGCCCCAGCTCCTACCACTCCTCAAAGGACATGCTCCAGACCCATCATGAGCCTTGTTGCCCTTCGCTGTACATACTCCAGCCCCTCCATATCCCTCCTAAATCAGGGTGCCCAGAAGTATGCAGAGCACTTGAGCTGCTGCCCAACCAGTGCTGAGTACAGTAGAAGAATCAGTGCCCTGGTCCTGCGGGCCACACCACTCCTGATCCGGTCCAGGAGCCATTGGCCTTTTTGGCCACCTGGGCACACGGCTGGCTCATGTCCAGCCTGCTGTCCATCAGTGCCCCCAGGTCCCTTTCTGCTTGGCTGCTGTCCAGCCACTCTGTCCCCAGCCTGGAGCACTGCAGAGGTTGTTGTGGCCAAAGTGCAGGACCCTACACTTGGTATTGTTAATCCATACCTTGTTGGATTTGGGCCCTGGATCCAGCCTGTCCAGGTTCCTGTGCAGAGCCCTCCTACATACCAGAAGATCAACACTCAAACACAGTTTGGTGTCACCAAGGTTCCATGGGGCCCTAGATTGTCAAAATGATCTCCAGGGTTGCTTGAGGCCTCGCAGTGTCACAGTGTGCCTTTGGTTCCATGGGACCCCTTGGTGTCACAAAAGTCTCTTGGATCCTTGGGCCCCACAGTGTCACAATGGCATCTTGGTCCCCCATGGCCCTGCAGTGTCACAATGGATCCTCATTTCCATGAGGTCTCGCCGTTCAGCAATGCTCTCCTTGGTTCCACAATGACCTCTTGATTCCAAGGGGCACCACGGTGTCACACATGTTTTCTTCATTCAATGAGTCCCTGAGAAGAAACACTGGCCCCTTGGTCCATGGGCACTGCAGTGTCACAATGGCCCCATCATTACACGGGTCCTGCTCTGTCACAATGCTCTGCATGGTCCCAAAGGCCCTGCAGTGTCACAGTGGCCTCTGTGGTTCCACAATTACCCAGAGTGTCACAATGGACTCCTTGCTTCCATGTAGCCCCACAGTGTCACAGTGGCCCCTTGGCTCTGTGGTGCCATGTCGTACACAGTGTCACTCTGTTCCTCTCAGTTCCAGGAGGCCCTGCAGTGTCACAATGGCCCCTTGCTCCCCCAGGGCCCTGCAGTGTCACAATCATCACAGAATCACCCAGGCTGGAAAAGACCTTGGAGAGCATCAAGTCCAACTTGTGACCCAACACCACGTTGTCACCCAGACCATGGCACTCAGTGCCACATGCAGTCTATCCTGAAACACCTCCAGGGGTGGTGAGTCATCCAGCTCTCTGGGCAGCCCATTCCAATGCCCAGTCACCCTCTTTCTGAAGAATATTTCTTTATGTCCATCCTAAACATTCCCTGGTGCAGCTTAAAGCTGTGTCCTCTTGTCCTGTCACTGTTCCCTGAGAAGGGAGCCTGACACTCCCCAGCTGCACCCTCCTGTCAGGGAATTGTAGAGAGTGATGAGGTCTCCCCTGAGCCTCCTGTTCTCCAGCATAAACAATCCCAGCTCCTTCAGCCTCTACTTACAGCACTTGTGTTTTATACCCCTCACCAGTCTTGTTGCCCTTCTCTGGACACACTCCAGCCCCTGCATGTCCTTCCTAAATTTGGGGACCCAGAACTGGACACACCATTCAAAGGGCTGCCCAACCAGTGCCGAGCACAGGGGAGGAATGACTGCCCTTGTCCTACTGGTCACACCGTTCCTGATCCATAGGAGTCCCAGGGGCTGGATGTGGGAAATGCTGCGGTGGAGGTGGGGAAAAGTGTTATTGATTGTCAGCTATGAAGTGTCTTGATTTTCATATCTATTCAGACTGCATTAAAAGCCGTAGTGGGTCAATATCAATTGGACATTGCTGATATCTATGTATAAACAGCAAAAACCAACAAGACAAATCAGTTCTCTCTGTGTTGTTATCAGTCTAGTATATTCATTTAGAATATACTACTGAAATCTTTCTAATTAACCACAGAAGAATTGAAAACTGAAATTATTCCGACAGGCTCTTGTTTAAGTGTTTTGAGCAAATGTTTATGAACCTCTGTCACTGAATTCCTGAACTGAGGAGCTCCAAAAAAAGAGGCCTCTGGAGTAGTAAAATTCACCAGCAACCTCCAGGTGTCTGAGGATCCATCCTCATCAGAGGATGATCATGAACAGCAATGGGCACAGCTTTGTGGCTGCCCCAGCTCTGGGATGGGCCCTGGGCCTGGAGCAGGAGCAGCTCTGCAGGGCCCCAAGGCCGGGGCTGTTGTGCTGGCCTGGGCAGATGGGATGGCAGCAGGGGCTGCAGAGCTCTCAGGAGCTCAGGGAGAGGGGAGCAGGGCACACAGGGAGCCTCCTTTTGCCTTGGCCAAGCCCCTTCCCAGTGACCACCCCAAAGGGACACACCCACTGACCACACCCCACTGACCACACTCAATGACCACACTCAATGACCACTCTGCGCTGCTCACATTGACTGGCCACTGCCACTGACCCTACCCACCCACCACGCCAACTGACCACACCGACTGACCACACCCAGACTGCAGCAACTGACCACACCCCAATGACCCCTAAACTGACCATACCCCACCTGAGCACATCCCCACTGACCATAACCACTGACCACACCCAGTGACCACACACACTGACCACACACAGTGGCTACCTGTCCTGACCACAACCCAGTGACCACCCAACTGACCATAACCCAACTGACCACACTCCACAGAATTCTCCCACTGACCACACCCACTTCCCACTGCCACTCACCACAATCCACTGACCACACCCACTGACCACACTCATGGCCCACACACCACTGCCCACACCCCACTGACCACAACCAGCGCCCACACCCACTGACCACTCTGACATTGACCACAGCCACTGACCACCCCACTGACTGTTCTTAATGATACTCTTTCACCACACCCTGCTGACCACCACCACTGGGCGCACCCAATGACCTCATCCACTGACCACCACCCACGAACACACCAACTGACCACCCAACTGATCACAGCTACTGATCACATCCCACTGCCAACACTCACTGCCTGCACCCACCTGACCACACCCCATGACCACAAACCACTGACCACCCAAACTGACCACACACCATTGACCACACACCACTGACCACCTCCACGGACCACAACCACTGACCAAACCGACCAACCACACTCATTGCCAAGACCTCAATGCCCACACCCCACTGACCACAGTCACTCACCTCACCATCACTGCCCACGCCCACACACCACTGCCACTGACCACACCCCAATGGCCACCCAACTGACCACATCCACTAACCACACCCACACCCTACACCCACTGACCACTCTGCACTTCTCACACCCAATGACCACCACAACTGACCACTCCCACTGACCACACCCACTGACCACTCCCAAGCAGCCTTCGAAGAGATCACACCCACTGTCCACATCCACTGACCACAGCTACTGACCACACCCTACTCACCAGCCAAATGACCATACCCCCACTGACCAGCCCCACTGACCACACCCCACAGATCACTCTCATTGATCACATCTACTAGCAACACCCACTGCCCACACCCACTGCCCACCCAACTGACCACACTCACTTTCCATACCCACTGACCACACTCACTGACCACACTCCATTCCCCTCCTTAATGGCCACGCTTACTGGAAACATCCAATAACCACACCCCACTGACCACTGCCATGACCACGGCCCACTGACCTCACCCACTGACCAAACCCACTGACCACACCCCACTTACCACATTTACTGACCACACCTCACTGACCACCCCCACTGACATCACCCAGTGCCCACACCAACTCACCAAAATCATTGACCACCCAACTGACCACACCCACTGACCACATCCAACTGATCACATCTATTACTTTAACTGGGGTCGTGGTAGGAGGCAAAGACGACATAAAATCTCAGTGATGATTATGACAAAACCTTTTTTTATTGTTTGTGACCCTTCTTAAACTGAGGGTTTCAGTGTCCCAGATACACACATGATTGGTTGGGGTCATAGCACACCCATTTCCCTGGCCAATGATGCATCTGCACTTAGGGTTCAATGCATTGGCTGTGATCCCTTGTACGTGTTCAAATCCATCTGATCATCGCTCA
Organism: Muscicapa striata striata; assembly: GCA_030060385.1. Taxonomy (NCBI): domain Eukaryota; kingdom Metazoa; phylum Chordata; class Aves; order Passeriformes; family Muscicapidae; genus Muscicapa; species Muscicapa striata. The sequence goes on along the minus strand of JAREIS010000813.1, from coordinate 35,760 downwards.
CGCAGGGACCCATTTACTTCTAGGCTGCTGTGGTGGTTTTGAAAGATTCCCTGACATTTTTCTCTGCTCCACCCTCAGCAGAGCAGCTCTGAGCTCGGGCTGGGGCAGAGACAGCCGGGCGCTGTGCCGGCAAGGCCTCCTCCAACCTCTGCCTGCTGGGCAGGGGAGGGAAACCCATCAGCCCGCGGCTGGAATTGAATGTAGCAAAGGCCAGAAAACAGCCATGGAGGCAGAACAACCACCACCGCCTTCTGGCTGGGCCCTTATGATCCTCGCCAGCCCCAGCGCGGTCTGAAATGCTGCGCCAAAACTGCTCCAGCCGCTGCCCGGGCAAGGTATTGACTCTTTCATTACCCAAAATGAGACTTGCAGACACTTTGTTCTCTCTCCTGAGTGAAAGGAAAGGACCACAATGGTGATACACACAGAAACAGCATGAAAACACTGAAGTCAGGCAAAGGGAAGAGTCAGGTCCCAGATGAGGGAAGGAGGAGAGTCATGGACTGAAATTTCTCTTTTTTACGCTATGAAGAAGAGACTTGTTTCCCTATAACGCATAAAAATATTAAAGAGTTAATGTAACTGTTCTAACTGTAAATATTAACAAAGACATTGGTGTTAGATTAAGTAGATGTTGAAATAGCTGTGATCCCTTAAGTTTGAATATTAAAAAGATGAAGACGTGCTGCTTCCCAGGGAAGAAGAAAAAGAAGGAAAACCTCTGTTTTTTCAAAAACAATACAAGGGGTTTTTTTAACTGTTATAATCCTTGAGGTGTGCCCCATAGTTGATATGGTCCTCAATAATAATTCTAGGAAAACTGTAAGTTAAAGAAAGGATTTTTACATAGTGATCAAAATTCCATTCTTCCAGACACCTATTCAGTGTAATATCAAGGCTATGAGAAAACGTTTTTTTTTTGAGAAATGTCTATAGACTGAAGAGGGAAGTCTCCTCTCCCAATAAATTGGTAAAAGACTGTTTTAGAGATGGTAAACTGACAGTTGTTTTCTAAACATTTTCAGTGTGAAAGAAAGGAAGTGTGTAGGGGGAGAAAGAGTGCTCTGAAGTTTCATTCTGAGGTTTTTTCTTTTTCTTATAATTTCCAGTAAAAAAGTTTCTCTTTTTACCATTTAAAGTTCATCCTGTTTTGCCTTTCTTCTAATCCTGTCTCAAAACAAGACAATTTCAAATTAGTGAACAAAAACCTCTACACCCTGGACGACCAAACCTGTTGATGATCATGGATTAAAATTGAAATTCACTCATAAACCAGTGTCTTTTTCCTTGATTACACTATTACTGCCTTCAATGCTACCACCCATGTAACACTAATAGGAACCACAGCTAATTATACAGGACTCAGGGATTGCTGGCTTTGCGAGAGGTGCAACAATGGAACCTTCCCTTAACAGGGGAACCATCAAGCAATTGGTCAGATTGGAACCCCTACAGCTTACACAACACCAGTGCTCAGTGTAGACAGGCAGGATCTTCCTCGGAAAAGCCCCTTCTCCAATGACTACCTATCAACGAGTCAGTCACACACATAGGACTGAACAACTCTGGAGCAAATCTTGGCCACTTTTCTAGTAACACAACTGGGTGGGCCAATGTCAGCAAATGTGGGAAAACTGTCTTTTTGAAAGGCATAGTGGAAATGAGTCAGTGAGGATGAACACCATCTGCCCCCTTCCAGATGCATCTTGGTGGCTCTGTGGGAATGGAATAGCATTAAACAATTACCAGGTAACTGGACTGGCCCATGTACCATGGGATACCTTCTACCTCAGTTACAGGTTACAAATCAAACTAATGAAATGACCAGTGGTATTCAAGGACTATGGAAGAACAGACTCACTGAGACAACACCCAATAACCCACCAGTGTGATACTGCAGCAGGTTTCACAGGTTTGTTAGGGTGTTGTTCCAAATTTAGAAATTGCATAACTGCAAAAGGCCATTTCAAGCCTCTCAGCCAAAATAGAATTGATTGCTAATTCAACAGCAGGTGCCTGAAGAAGACTACAAACTGAAATAAACTCACTAAAAGAAGTAGCCTTTCAAAATCACATGGTGTTAGATAAGGTAACAGCCAGATGGGAGGAGTTTGTATTCCAATTTATAGCAATTGTTGCACTTACATAGATCAGTCACGGCAAATAGCAGAGGATATCCATACCATTTGGCAACAGGCAAAAGTATTCCCTGAAGTGACCAAAGACATTACATCTTGGACTAAACATTTGTGGGAAACTCGAACATCTTGGCTACCTAATCTGAACTGGCTAACACAACTTTTTGTAGGAATTTTAGGAACTGGAATACCAATCTTTGGAACTGGCATGAAGAGCCAGTGTTTTGTATGGTATTGTAAACAAACTACCACCAAGTATCACAAATGGGAACAAAAAAATGAGATACACGATTGAAACAGGTAGGTATTTTGAGACCACAACAAGTCTATAGTTACAAAAGAAATTGCAAGGGATATAAGAAAGGGTTGGCTTGATGCCTAGGCAATGAAAGAATTGAGCTACACAAAACGCTGTAGCTGTGCAGGAAGAAGTAGTTACGTGGTAACAGGGTATGGGAATGAAGCACTTGTTAAAAATCAACAAATTTAGCAGAAGCAGCTAAATGCAAAAGCTAACCACTGGCTGTTTGAGCAGACAATCCTACAGAGCATGTCCAAGAAGCAGGGGTGGAGAGTTCAGCCCCAGGAAGGCTCATGAGCCTCCATCCAAACGAGCAGCAGGAGGCTGAGCAGCACCTCATGCAGAAACCACACATGTGCTACAAGGGCTCACATAATAATGCCATTAGAAAATATGTTGCAGTGGGAAGGTTAGGAAAGAATAATGTGCACACTAAGTCAAAAGGTATACAAGCTAGTAGTGTGCAAAGAATGGACGGGTGAGTTTATGGTGGAGCAATGCCCCTCACTCTGATGTCAAATAAACAAATAGCTGCCCCATGCGCCTTATACTACGGAGTACTGATTTCCTGTCTAGTTTTCAGGCATCAGAATGGAGTGGATTTCAGCATCATCCTGCCCAGGAAAGACTTTGGTCCAAGCCTGCATCCCCATTTCAGATTGTACAGGAACACTGTGGACTTCTTCCTGCTCTACCTGGAACTGTGCAGCAGTGCAGAAGTTCAGCTACTACAGCCCTGCATGGGAGAGACTTTAATTCATCTAGGAAGTGTTTCCAAAGGCCTTGTGTGCAATCCTTGCTTGGTTTCCTGGGAATGTTGGAATTCGTTTGGCTTTTCCTGCATGTGTTTGCTGATGTTTGCATTTGGAAATAGACAAGAGATTGTTTGGAGCTTTATGTATTGCCATGGTTGAACTTCCCTGTTTGTGGCTCTCCACTGCCATGCTCAGCAGGCACCCAGTTGTGTTTAGACATGAGCTACCACTGCCAGACACGCAGCAACTGGAGCACTGAACATTACGGATTGGGCTAATGTTTTTATTGGAACACAAGGAAACATGACAATGTGTGGGAGTTGCAGGCACATAAAGCTCTCAGGGCCTTGTGCATACAGGCTCAGTGATAGAGATGTATACAGTGTTTGACCTAAGGCCTTGGAGAAAGCTTGGAGAATTAGGACAATGAAAATAAAGCAAATATAAAACAAGAATATAAGTTCATATTTTAAGTAGAAATATGTTTTATGCAAACAGAGATAAGCATTATGTAAGCAAAGCAATATGTCAAGTAAGAGAGTAAAAGAGTGTAATGTTTAGGAATAAAACCTGTTATAAAGTTAGTTAGAAGTTTCAGATGTATCAATGTAGGTTTGTGAAGTGTTATATAATTAGCTAAAAATGACGCATTGGGGCAAAGCCACAAAAAATAAAACAATCATTGATTTGTGTAAAAAGACGTTACCAAGTTTTGTAAGATATGTGACTGGCTAAAAACCTAACATAAGCCAGTAATTCCCCTAAGAGGGAATTAGAGGGTTTCTGATATTATTTATTATTAAACGTAACACTTTTAATGTCTCAACCTTTTATGAGACTGATGCCATGAGTCAATACACCATTCTTTAAAAAGTCTCTCAGTTGCCCCGTCTCACGTAATTCTGATTTTCCGATAGCAGTGCACCTGTACAATCTTATTGTCCCATGAAACTCGGCAGCTGATGATTTTCTGGTGCTACTGCCAATCCTTTCCATGAAAAAAATCATTTCAGGACCAAGAGCTTCTGCCTCCTGACAGAAACAAAGAGTTGCCAGCAGTTGGTGCAGGTGTTCCTGCCAACAGCCCCTGTAAGATGGAGCACAGCCCCCAGTGCAGGTGGGCTCTGGCTCCCTATGGCACAGAAGCCCCCCAGGGCACAGGTCTCTGGGGCAGGAGCCAGGCACCAGCGCTGCCGGGGCTCGGGGGGTGGCAGGTCTGCTTGGGCTGGGACTCTGCCGCTCCTGCTGATTGCAGTGCTCGCCGGGCCCCAGGGCTCACAGCAGCATTCGTGCCCTGGCCCACACGTTCCTGTCTGTGTCACACCCATGGGTTTAGAATGGCCACCAGCCGGGACATGTCCCAAGGAGGCCGAGCCAGCTTCTGTGCAAGGCCCCTGTGCCCTCCCTGCTGCGGCTGCGTCGGCAGCCCTGGGGGCTCCTTCTGCTGCCCTGAGCCTGCAGAGCAGGGCAGCGTTTGCTGATGGTTTGAGATGTTCCTAAAGATCCTGTTGGGCTGTCTTAGACACTTGAGGTGAGGGATTCCTTCCAACCTGGGCCACTTTGGGTGGGCTGGGGGCAGCCCCTGGGCAGGTGGCAGTGTGTGCAAGGGCCCTTTGTGACACGGTGCAGCATGGTCACCGTGGCATGGAACGGAACAGGGTGTCACAGGACCCTTTGTGACGTGTGGTGACATAGGAGCTGATGGTGACACGGCCATGCCACAGTGCTCAGAGCACGCGACGGGACAGGACGGGACAGAGCGGTGCCGTGAGGAGCCCCCGCACAGCGCACTCATTTGTGTCTGACCCGGAGCTTTTCCGAGGCGTTATTCCTGCAGGTGACCTCGAGGCCAGACCACAGGGCTTGGTGACCTTCTTGGTGACCTTAGTGACCTGTGGCCTTCCTGAGTCTTCTCCTCTGCAAGTGCCCTCAAGGGCAGACTGTGGGATTTGCTGATCACAATCCTTGACGAGGAGTTTCCTGTCCTTGTGGCAGAAGCTCTCAAGATCAGAGTGCAGGACCTGCTGTCCTGTAGTCTTCCCAGGACATGGCTGCAGGACTTGCTGACTCAGTGTTTTCCAAGGCATCTCTCCTGCAAGGAGCCATGAATCCAGTCACTGACATGGAGCAGAGACCCCCAAGAGTTCCCAAGCTGGCCTGGGTGATGGAGGAGGAAGAGAGCCCTGGAGCTGCCCCAGCACAGGAGACTGGAGAGGTGGTGCTGTTCCAGCCAGCACAGGAGGGTGAGCTGGGCCTCAGGGCCGGTGCCTGCATCCAGCTTGGCCCCATCCCCCATCCCATCCCATCCCATCCCATCCCATCCCATCCCATCCCATCCCATCCCAGCCCAGCCCAGCCCAGCCCAGCCCAGCCCAGCCCAGCCCATCCCAGCCCATCCCATCCCATCCCATGGACATACCCATGGACAGGACAGAAGAGGGCCTGGGCAGACACCCCTCAGCACCCGTGCTCCAACCCCTGGGGCATCCTGGGGCTCTCCTTGCCTGGGGGGCAGGGCTGGGCTCTGTTCTCCAGCCTCTCCCACCACCCCTCAGCTCTGGCTGCGCTTGCTCTTTGCCAGGTGCAGCCTCATGGAAATAAAATAACATCTACCCAAGAATTGGGCCCAGAGAAAAGCAGCCAGGACAGAGAGGTCTGGCTGCTTTGTTCTGTGGTGATTTCCTTAGGCTATGAGCAGAATATTTTAATTTGCCAACACTATGGAGAGGGCCCAGAGATCTCCCAAGGTGGGATTTGGAGGCTGCAAAACCATGACCACTGTCTAGGCACAAAGGAGCTCTGTGCTCAGTGGAGTGGAGACTGAGGACAGTAGAGGAGAGCCCTGGGAGGGATTGAAAGGTGGCTTAAGAGATTGTGGATCCTTTTGACATAGTAGAGAACAGCTGGAGAGAGAAAGAATTAATGCCAGGAGCAGCTGGAGAGGGCCAGATTGCACCAAAGGATACCAAGGCTTTGTGTGGGCAGGCAGAGGCAGGCAGGATGCAGAGCTGTCAGCAAAGGAAGGGGCCAGCCAGGTGGGGCAGCCAGGGGATGACGACAGCCTGCAGGGACAGAGGCGCAGGGCAGGGACACCGTAGGGCAGCCTGGGCTGCAGAGGGCACAGGGATGGGCAGCAGCTGAAAGGCCCTGCCAGAGCCAACTCCTGCAGCACTTGGGCCATGGCTGCTGGCCCTGGGCCCTTGGCCAGCAGGGGACAAGTGAGCCTTGCTGTGCTGGGGCCTCATTGCCTCCTTGTCCCTGCTCAGCAGCCTGGCAGGGGCCGCCCCATGGTCCTGCCCTTGGCATTGCACATCCCCAGAGCCCAGTGGCCCAGGAAGAGCCCTGAGCAATGAGGGAGGGACAAGATCAACCTTGCCAGGGTCTGGAGCTCAGGCCTTGGCCTTCTGCATTCCTGAAACACATCCAGGTTTTCCCAGAGTCAGAGACACCTTTTCCTTGTTTGTTTCCACCTGTCAAACCCATTGCCACCAGTGTTCTGCTCTGACTGGAACCTGTGGACACTTCCTCAGTCAGGTCCCTCAGTGGAACCCATTAAAACTTCAAGAAACTTTGGAGGTTGAATATGACTTTGAGTTCTTCAGAAGGTTTTCTTCAACTCCTTCTCAGGGACTGATATTCAGGGACTCAGCACTCCTAGAAAATCACTGCTCTACAGAGATGGGGACACTGAAAGGCATTTTAAAAGATTTTATATCATTATCAGTCTCGTTGAAGGGTGAAACATAGAAGATATAAAACTCAGTGCCATTCTATCAGAAGCCAACTTATTTCCTGGTTACAATACCCTTTAGTGTTTTTCAGACTAGTACCTTTTGCCACACAATGGTGCTAATACTTCCAACAACAATCACCTATTATTTTATCCCACGCAGTCTTGTCACAATGCATCTTTCACAGTTCTAATTCTCCAAAATATCTGGTCTTCTTGCAAGGCCATAATTTGAAACTTGTTTCTAGTTCAATCTCTCTCTCAAAAATGTCTTCTCTATTCCATTCTATTTCTAAGTCAGCACACCTTATCTCAGAGTTTGCATACAGATGTACAAGATTGTGTGAGCTTTCAGTCAGGCTTTGAGAACCCTTTACAAATCTATTTCTCACAAATATCAATCACAGAATGCTGCATCGTCTCTGTTCTAAAGAGAACAGTAATAAATTACACCCTTTAAAATAGGAATGGATATTTCTAAGAAGCTCTTTGATATATTTCTCCATAAGTGGAGTTGAAAACTTTCTGAATGAACTGCACCAGACCAGAAGGAAATCAAGGCAGAAGCATAGTTTGCTAGGAAATCTCTCAAGAATTCGGTCATAATCGAAGTCAAATGTTTCTGATTCCTTTTATGGATCCCACTGAGGAACATAACGGAGAAAGTGTCCCCAGGTTCCAATTCGATCAGGAAATTGGAGGCAGAGATGACTGGTTTTGTGGGACATGCAGGCACAGAGAACTCTCAGGGCCTTGTGCATACAGGCTCAGGGATAGAGATGGAAATAAGGTTTAAGCTAAGACCTTGGAGAAAACTGGGAGAATTAGAGGATTAGAAGTAAAATAGACATAAAATAAGAATATAAGTTTGTAGTTTAAGTAGAAATATTTTTAAGGAGACATAAATATGTATTATGTAAGCAAAGCAGTATGTTAAGGAAGATAGTAAAAGATTTTAAATTTTAGTAATAGGATCTGTTATAAAGTTATTTAGAATTTTAAGATGTATCAATGTAGGCTTATGAAGTGTTATATGATTGGTTAAAAAATGAGGCATTGCGGCAAAGGGAAGAGAAGCAAAGCAATGAATGATTGGTGTAAAAAGACACTAGCTAAGTTGCTAGAAGTATTTGATTGGCTAAAAAACTAACCTAAGGCATTGTAAGTAAGAATTAGACAGCTTCTGATACTATGGCATTGGATATAATACCTTGAAAGGCTCACCCTTGTATGGGAGTAATGCATTAAGGCAATAAACCATCTTATACAAGGTCTCTCAGTTGTCCTGTCTCTTGTAGTATTGTCATGGTGTGACTTGGGTTTGCCAATTTTAATATATTTAATTTCTTTTCAGAGATAGGATTTAGGAGCAAAAACAAGGCAGGCTTAAAACTTAAAAGGGGTATAAGAAGAAATTTATTAATAACACAAAAAAATTCAGAATAAGATTTTCAGATTATTCCCCCCTTCCCCCTTACCTCACCTTTCACATTTCTTAACAGTAACATACAGGGAACACTTCAGTCAGTTATCTACTTCAATAATCATATCAGTTCACTCTAGAGAGAAAAGTTTCTTTTTTGGTTTAGGCTTAGGGGATGTCTTTACTTTCACAATTTGCATCCGCCCGGATCTGAAAACTGTGATTTCCTCTCATCCCCACAGTCTCTCCAGAGCTGTGTTATGGGTTATGCTGCACACTTGGGGTACTACTTTTAAAGGCAGGCTGCTGAAAAACAAAATTCTCTTAATCTCTTTTTCTATTAAATGTCTCTGTCCATATTTCCAGTCCTAAAACAGAGAGCGAGTTAACTTTTACCAATGTGATTTATGGAAGCAAAACAACTCCTCCATTGGCTACCTAGGATGCCAACCACCAAACCAGCCCCCCGATTGGTCCCTGCAGCACACAGAGGAAGCTCGCAGAGAGGGGACAGCCCTCCTATTTCTGGGTCCTTGTGCTGCTCTTCTCAGGCGGCTCCCACGCCCACATGTGAAACCAGCACAAGTATTAATCTCCTGATATGGATATTTTTGGAAAGAAAGTACACCTATTGAAATCCTTAAGGATATAGGGACACCAGGTCTACCTCAATAAAAATGAATAGGGATTTAGGGACATAAAATCCATGCCATTAAGGTCAATGAGAATTTAGGGACACCAGGTATAGCCATTAAAGTAGATATGGATTTTATTGAAATGTGATGCAAAAATGGGGAAATCTGGGAAAATTTGGGAGAAAGCTTTGGCTGAACTCCATGAGTATCTATCCCAGGATCATGCTGTAGATGCTCTGGAAGTCCTGGATGAATTCCTGGAGGCCAATCCCGAATCCCTGATCGTATACCTGTGGCCCATGGTGGACCTGTGCCTCCAGGAAAGCCCCAAAATCTCAGTTTTCAGCCCAAAATCTGGGAGTTCTGAGTCCAAAATTGGATTTTTAGCACCAGAAATTTTGGGACATCGGGTCTATCCATTAAAGTCATTGGGGATTGGAGGACACCATGTCTGCCCCATTGAAGCCAATGGGGATTCAGGGAAAGCAGGTCTACCCATTCAACCCAACAGAACTCACCATCTCCCAATTTAGGTGAGGGAGGGGCTGGAAAATGTTGGGGATCCCGCAAAACTGTGGGAATTTTTCCAGGGAATCTGTCACCTTCCTCCAGCCTTTTGAGGGGCAGTCCCCGATCTCACCCTTGCCGGAGTTCCAGGCAGAAGCCAACAGGCGCAGGCGGTGGTTCCAGGCAGAGAAGTTGGAGAAGTCACAGCTCAGCAGGGCCCCGACAAAGGCCAGCTCAGCCTCAGGGTCCTGCCTGGCCAACAGTACCCACCAGTGTTTCCAGGTGTGGACTGGGATATAAACCAGTAAGCTCTGGGAGCCACCCCTGAACTTCTGAGGCCTGTGGCGGCAGCTCCCAGTGCAAATCGGTAAGGCCTCATGCACCCAAACCTGTTCTCAGCGTGTTCTAGAGGCTCCCACTGTGGTCTTGTGGCTCCCAGGTTTTTACTGGGAGGGCACTAGTACAAAGCAGTAAGCACTGGGAGCCACCCTTGAGCCCCTGAGGCCTGTGGTGGCAGCTCCCAGTATAAACCAGTAAGTGTTGATGCACCCAAACCTGCTCCCAGTACAGTCTAGAGTCTCCCAGTGTGGTCTAGTGATATGGGGAACATACACGGTTTTGAAAATTCAGAGTTTAAGAAGCTTATAATATGCTTAAACAGGTGGAGGAAAATAGAATACATAGCAGAAACAGTATGTACCAAACCACACAGGAACTTAGTTGCTAGGAAAAACAACATTAAGATAAGATATGTTGCAAAAACTCAGCAAAGGAAGACCTAGCTATTGTACAAACCTGACAAAGCAGAAACCCGTGGCTCCAGAAACCAGCCAGGACCAGACAGGTGGTTTTGAGCAGGACAAGCTGACCTGAGGGAGAGCTAAACCTCCACTATGCCTGTCCAGAGGCAGAGGTCAAACAGCGATCACTGAGGAAGAAATATGGCCTTCATCCCAAAGACCACCAAACAAGGCACCAGGAGGTGTGGCAGCTAATTACAATGCTAATGAAGAGAAGGTGGAGATGGGCAGGCAGGGAGGTGTGGGCTTGTGGGATCAATGTGTATTTATACCTGGAACCTGTCTTTACCAGGTAGGCATGGTTTGGAGGAGATATGCCCCTATGTGCCTCAGCTGGCAATAAAACATACTCTCTACAATTTTGGTTGTCAAGTCCTGATTCCCAAAATCATTCGGCAATGTGGAGCAAGGTTGTCCACACTGGGTCAGATCTCAAGGCACAGCTTCTTTGACCAGGATAGCCTCCTTAAGAGGGACCCTGGATTAATATCAATCACAGCATACTGCAATCACTTCTGCTCTAAAGAGAAGAGCAATAAAAGACACTCTTAAACCAGGAATACATATTTCTTAAATGCTCTTTGAATTATTTCTCCATAACTGCAGTAGAAAACCTTCCTAATGAACTGCACCAGACCAGAGGGAAATCAAGGCAGAGCCGTGGTTTGTCAGGACTTGCTTTATTCCAATGAGCCCTGTGGTGCATTTGGTGCTGAGCCCTTGAACCTCAAGGCCTGACAGGAGATTGCACAAACCTTTCCAGGAGTCCAAGACAGAAGAAAAATCTAAAGTGTCTTGAGGCATAAATGGGTCGCTGAGGCCCATCCCCACCACAGGCTCTTCATGGACTCTTTGGAGCAGAGAATTGGAGGCCAGGATTGCCCAAAAACCTCTCAGAGACTCAGTGTGGAATGGAAAATCCAAAGTACCTTTAAAAACCTTGAGTATATCAGAGTATTAATGAGCCCCACAGACTGACAATAAAACCTCTCAAGGGACTCATTAAAGCAGATAATTGGAGCCATGATTGCAGAAACTACTAAAAGAGTTGGTGTCAAAAGGGAAACACCAAGTACTTTAAAAAACTGAGTACCTTGAAGCATTAATGAGTCCCAATGAGTATCATTACTGACAAAGCTTCTCAAGGGATTAATTAAAGTAGATAACTGGACTCCATGACTTCACAAACCTCTCAGAGGCTCAGAGAAGAAAAGTAGAACTTAAATTAACCATGAGTACCTTGAAGCATTAATGAGCCCCACTGAGTGTTATTACTGACAAAAGCTCTAAAGAGACTAATTAAAGCAGGTCATTTGAGGCCATGATTACAAAAGCTCTCAGAGACTCCCAGGCAAAAGCAAAACCCGAAGTCCTTGGAAAAACCTGCAGTCCCTGGGAGTATGAAGGAGCCCCCCAGGGCCATTCCTGACCAAGGCTCCCCAGGGACTGGTCCCAGCAGATCCCTGAGGCCACTGAGATGTGGGGGGGATGCTGAGGGCAGGACAAGGGGTGACAGTGCCCAGCCTTGCTGGGGCTGTGCCAGGAGGCCCCAGTGGCTCAGGACAAGGTGTCTCCTCAGAGCCCTTGGTGGCACAGACCCTGCTGTGCCCCAGGGCACCAAGATTTGGCTTTTCTTTTTCTCCACTTTTCATCACTCTCTCAAATTCTCTGCTCTGACGGGAGCCTGGGGACACTTTCTCAGTTATGCCTCTCAGTGGGACCCATTAAAACTTTAAGAAACTTTGGAGTTGGATTGTCATTTGGAATTCTTGAGAGGTTTCTTCAGCTCCTTCTCAGGGACTGTTCACGGCCTCAGCACAAACCCCGAGAGGGTCATTAAAGTCCTTGTGCTTTGTCTGTGCTGCTCAGCTGGGCTGAGCTCCTGGAACAGAGGGCCATCCTGGCAACCAAGAAAAGCTTCAAAAACACATTTCTCTGGATGAGCAGCTCTTCTCCCAGCCCAGCAGGGCTGAGGCTCTGCCTGCAGCCACCCTGGGCACAGCACAGAGACACAGAGAGCTTCATTCAGTCAGAGCTGGGAAGATGCTCAGAAGTGACTGGGGCAGAATCACTCCCAGCTCTTTACACAGGAAGCCTCTGACTGCAGGACAATGCAGCTGCACCTCCTGGAGTGATCTCCTAAAGCTGGAACACCCCAATGCCTACAGACTCTGTGAGTACATTCTCTGATTCTCTCTTGTGTAGAGCAGCCAGGGCTGCCCAGAGCTGTCCTGCAGAGCAGGGTCCTGCAGCCCAGGGCACTGTGCTGGGGCAGGGACTCTGCTGCCTGCCAGGGACAGCTCTCAGCCAGCCCTGGGAGCTGCCCACAGCACTGGGGGATAAGGTCTGGGTGGAAGGAGACAGCTGGTAAGGCTTGGAAGTGTTCTCCTGGTGTGGTAAGGATGCTGCATTGTTCAGGGCTGCTCCCAGCATGACATTTAACTCTAGAACATTTCCAAGGCTATTTTACAGAGAGCACAGCAAGGGAGGGGCTGCGTAAAGGGGAAATCCTAATTTTTTAATCTACTGCTCTAATTTGCCTGGATGGGAAATTGAACACTGATATTCCTCTCTAGCTTCAGGATTATAAAAATCCAAGTAAATGCCTCAGATCTCAAAAATCAGGAAGTGACAAAAATCAGCAAGGGACTCCCTTAAAGGCATCATCTGCGTTGCTTTTCCAGCATCCTCGGGGATGCTCTGATGTTCCCATTAGATTCTGCAGAGACAGAGCTGCCCTGGGCAGTGCCCTGTGCTGGGAGGGGTCTGCATGGCAGAGCTGAGCCCCCAGGGCTGGGCTGGGCTCTGGCAGCACTGGCAGGGCCCAGCCCTAGCCACAGGGAAGCAGCTGCTGGCAGGGACAACTTCAGGCAGCAGAGCCCTGGGCAGGCAGTGAGAGGAAAGTGCCACCAAGTTGGGCTGGGATATTTAAAGTCTTCTCCAAACCAAATAATTCCATGATTTCTTTTCTTACAGATCCCCATGCACAGACATAGCAAATGTCCAACAGCAGCTCCATCAGCCACTTCCTCCTGCTGCCATTGGCACACACGCAGCAGCTGCAGCTCCTGCACTTCTGCCTCTTCCTGGGCATCTCCCTGGCTGCCCTCCTGGCCAACGGCCTCATCATCAGCGCCGTAGCCTGCAGCCACCACCTGCACACCCCCATGTTCTTCTTCCTGCTCAACCTGGCCCTCACTGACCTGGGCTGCATCTGCACCACTGTCCCCAAAGCCATGCACAATTCCCTCTGGGACACCAGACACATCTCCTACTCAGGATGTGTCATTCAGCTCTTTTTCTTTATGTTTTTCATCTCAGCAGAGTTTTTCCTCCTGACTGTAATGTGCTACGACCGCTACGTGTCCATCTGCAAACCCCTGCACTACGGGACCCTCCTGGGCAGCAGAGCTTGTGCCCACATGGCAGCAGCTGCCTGGGCCAGTGGCTTTCTCTATTCACTGTTGCACACAGCCAATACATTTTCCCTGCCCCTGTGCAAGGGCAATGCCCTAGGCCAGTTCTTCTGTGAAATCCCACACATCCTCAAACTCTCCTGCTCCAAATCCTATCTCAGAGAACTTGGGCTCATTGCTGTTAGTGCCTGTTTGGTATTTGGTTGTTTTTTGTTCATTGTTTTCTCCTATGTGCAGATCTTCAGGGCTGTGTTGAGGATCCCCTCTGAGCAGGGACGGCACAAAGCCTTTTCCACCTGCCTCCCTCACCTGGCTGTGGTCTCCCTGTTTATGAGCACTGGCTTTTTTGCCAACTTGAAGCCTTTCTCCATCTCCTCCCCATCCCTTGATCTGGCAGTGTCAGTTCTGTACGCGGTGGTGCCTCCAGCTCTGAACCCCTTCATCTACAGCCTGAGGAACCAGGAGCTCAAGGCTACAGAGTGGACACTGATGACGGGATTGTTTAAGAAACAGTAAACTGCTTACTAGTTTCTGCAAGTTACTTATAATAAAAATAATTTTTGATACTATTTCTTTGGTTTGGTGGTTGAATTGCTCTTTTCTTCCCTTTGATTCAGCATTTTAATATATTCCATAAAGAAGTGCCATTCCTTGTGCCCTTTCTCATTTAGTTCCTCTCAATTATTGCTGCAGCCACAGACTGTCAATGAGAAGCTGTGCCCTCAGTGGCTTAAAATGAAGTAAAGGATCTCCCAGCAGAATTTTTTGTGGAGGTGCACCTTTTGTTCCCTTCTCTGGAGCTGCAGCAGCAATGTCTGTGTGCAGAGCTGGGGCAGATCAGTGCTGGCACAGCAGCTGTGCCCAGCAGCAGCAGCAGCACTTGGTGTTGCCAGTGCTGCTCCTGTGCCACTGCCCCACTGCCCTCCTGCCCCTCGTGTTGCTGCAGGGCCTGAGTGCTCTCGGGGCTGGGCACAGCCCTGGGGGTGGCAGTGCCGGGGCTGCAGCAGGGACAGGCCATGGGCACTGCTGGGGCAGCGCTGACGCCTCAGGGCAGGGCCTGGGGGCTCCAGGCTCCTTGGCCAGGCTCTCTCCAGAACACTTGGCCAGGCCAATGCTGAGCAGAGAAAACCCCCGTGAGCAGCCCCAGGCTGGCCGTGGGCAGGCTGGGGGCAAACAGCATGGCTGGTGCTCTGCAAGGTCCCTGCAAGGGGAGACCCTGGCAAGGAGCAGCAGAGCAGGGGCTGATCCATCCCCACTGCGCTGGACACCCCAGGGCAGCGTCCCAGAGTGTCCTCATGCACCTGCCAACAACATCCCCCCTCTGCAGCCCTGGCCTCTCCCCCAGCTCACACAGGTGCCGCATCCTTGCAGGCACAGACACGGCAGCACTGGCTCAGGAGCCCCTGTTTGCATTGCACAGAGCAGGCGTCAGCACCCCCATGGTGCTGCTGTGGGGAGATGGAGCTGAGTGAGCACAAATGCCATCAGCCCCTGGGGCCAGCAAAGGCTGGGGGATGGGAGGGAAACCACTCAGGTTTGTCATGGCCTCTGCAGTCAGCCAGAAAGTTTGTTCCCATGAGCTGTGAGTATTCTTGTCCACTGCAGATGATTTTTCTCTAAAAGTCATGGCTTCCTGGCAGCCTGTCTTAAACTGCCCTGAGCATTTACTTTGCTTCAACTTTGCTTTCTTTCCTCTATCCAAGTGAAAATTTCTTCCTCTTTTCTATCCCTGTCCCCTCCCCTGCAAACAACTCATCCCTGTTTTACCTTTCCTTTCTTGTCCCAGTCCCCATTTCAGTTCCCCAGTTGGCATGATATGAACATCTATTGGGGTGCAGGATCATCCTACAAGTGCTTCAGCAATTGTCTGCAGGGTCCTGCAGTGCCTCATGCTGCTCCCTTGCCAGAAGCACCACAGGCCATGGGGCACATCTGGGCTGGTGTGTCTGGGTGTGGGGCTCCCTGTTCTGGGCAATGTGGGGGGCTGGAGAGGCTCTGCAGGACTGACAGGATGGGCTTTGGGGCTGTGTGGAGAAGCTGAGGGACCTGGGCTGTTGGACCTTGTGAAGAGGAGGCCCAGGGCTCATCCTGCAGCTGCTCCAGGGCTGTTTCAGAGAATCACAGAATCAGCCAGGCTGGAAAACACCTTGGTGATCATCGAGTCCAAATTATGCCCTGACACCACCTTATCTCCCTGGGTTTCCTCCAGGATAAACAACCCCAGCTACCTAAACCACTCCTCGCAGGACTTTTGTTCCATACCTCTTACCAGCTTTGTTGTCCTTCTCTGGACACACTCCAGCACCTCCATGTCCTTCCTAAATTGAGGAAGTCCAGAACAGAAGTAGGACTCCAGATCCAGGTTCAGCAGTGCTGAAAACAGGTGAAAAATCATTGCCCTGATCCTGCTGGCCACACCATTCCTCATCCAGGCCAGGTGCCATTGGTCTTCTTGGCCACCTGGGCACACTGCTGGCTCATGTCCATCAGTGCCCCAATGTCCCTTTCTGCCGGGCTGCTGTCCACCCACTCTGTCTCCAGCCTGGAGCACTGCAGGGGTGGTTATGTCCAAAGTGAAGGACCCAGCACTTGGTCTTGTTAAACCTCATCCTGTTGGATTTGGGCCCTGGATCTGGCGTGTCCAGGTCCCTGTGCAGACCCCTCCTACCGTGCAGTAGATGAACACTTGCAGGCAGTTTGGTGTCACCACGGTTCCATGAGGCCCTGGAGTGTCACAACAGTCTCCATGATTCCATGAGGCCTCCCAGTGTCACAATGTCCCTTTTGTTCCATGGGACCCCTTGATGTCACAAAGTCCCTTGGATCCTTGGGCCCCACAGTCTCACAATGGATCCTTGGTTCCATGAGGTCTCACAGTGCAGCAATGCTCTCCTTGGTTCCACTGTGTCACAATGGCCTCTGGGTCCCAAGGTGAAACCACGGTGTCAAACGTGTTTCCTTCATTCCATCAGTCCCTGAGGAGCAACACTGGCCCTTATGCTTCCATGGGGCCCTGCAGTGTCACAATGGCCCCATCATTACATGAGGTCCTGCTCTGTCACAGTGCTCTCCATGTTCCCCCAAGACCCTGCAGGGTCACAGTGACCTCTTGGTTCCATGAGGCCTCCGAATGCCACCATGAATTCTTTGGTGCTGCAGTGTCACAATGATCCCTGGTTACACAAGATCCTGCAGTGTCACAAGAGACTCTTGGTTCCATGGGGTACCACAGTGCTATATATGTGATTTGTGCTAATTAAATTGTAACAATATTAGCAAAATTGTTGCATTATAATTAATCAAAAATTGTATTTAATTGCTATAAAGCAAAAAGAGATAAAGGAAATGGTTAAACCAAGCAGAAAAAAAAATCATCCTCCAGTTGTTTGGTGGCAGTGAGGATAGGAAGGGTATAGGTCTACGAACAGGGTCTAGAAATAGGCTTTTCACCTTGAACTGGGCCAAACTGGGATGATTCCAAAGCATTGGTCACTGGACTGAGTCCTGTTGTGGGAACAAATATTTAATTATATAACTTTAAGCTCTGTGCACCTGCGCCACCAGCAAGGTCAAACAGCAAACACTGAGGAAGACCCAGAGCCTTCATCAGAAACAAGACCCCCGAAAGGAGGAGACACCCCCAACCACTGGTGATGCACACACAACACAACACAGTGACGTAGATTTTAGGAATAGAAATGAGGAGGAGCTTTCTAGAAGATTCTGTATTAACATGTATTAGTAAACAGTGTATAAGTGAGATTTTTAGCTTGACTGAGTCAGTATGGTACAGTGTGAGAGGAATGGCCCTACCTGTACCCCCGGTCAAGGTATCCACCAGTCGGTTTTGCTTATGCTTTATTCAACCGAACCATACCTCTATGATACTTAAATTCCTGCTAAATTTTGTATTTACTCAAATTTATATAACTCATATATTTTGATTGTATTCATTTATACACAATTGCTATTATTAATAAATTACTGCTAAATTTAACTGTTGTTTGATTAATTGGACAAAACTGAACATATCCAATATCCATTTAAAACACTGGGGAACACTGGGAGCCCTGTGGGAGACACTGGGACATACTGGGGATGATACTGGGAAATTCTGGGACAAACTGGGAACACTGGGAACACTGTGGGGAACTCTGGAGGACATTGGGGCTTACAATGGATGACACTGGGGGAACTGGAAGGGACTGGGGATAAATTCAGGTGTATTGGGTTGGACTGGGCTGTTCTGGGAGGGACTGGATGGGTTGAATGGGCTGTATCCGCCTCTGCCCCCTTCCATTTGCTGAGGACCTTGCTCATCACCACCCGCAGCCAATTAGCACCGAGGATCAGGGCCTCGGAGGGGGTGCCTGCTGTAGGCGCCATCTTTTCTCTTTTGCCTCTAACTCCCATCATGCCCCGCAGCCTGACAGAGCCCATTGGAGTGCCTAAAAGTCTTGCTGTGCCTTGTGCCTTATGGGGCCCTTTTAGAGCTCCCTGAACCATATATGTTGCCTCTTGAGGACCTAAAGTCGTGGCTTGAACGCAGAAGTGCCTCCCAAGTTCCTTCCTGGACTCCCAGATGCCCCGTCCGAGCCACTTCAGGGACTACAACTCCCATCATGCTCTTTGGCAAACATAAACAACCAATGCAACAGTGCTTACAACTCCCATGCTGTTCCATGACCCCGTTAAATCATAAAATACTCCCGCCTAAAACTCCCATCATTATTCATGCCCCAGAGAACACCCGTTAGAGTCTCTCCAGTGCCCCCCCCGGACTCCAGAGGGCCCAAGATTCCCCTACCTGACCTCCAAATGCCCCCCTGGACCCCTTAGTGCTCCCCCGGACCCCAAATTGTCTCTCAGAATCCCTAAGTTCCCCGCCAGGTGCCCACCCGGCTCCAGACCCTCTAGTTCTCTCTAAATTCCATCCCCAGACTCAAAACCGCCCTAAATGTGCCCCAGAAGTGGGCCCCAAAGTGCCCCTTTTGAGCCTGCCAGAGAACAACATGGTAATAAAGATGACAAAAGGACTATAAATATTACTCATTATCATAAAGAGGGAGAAAAAAATATTCAATAGAACTTAATTAATTAACAAAGGGTATTGCGTTACTTAGAACCAATGAAGAAAAATTTCCTTGGCTTCTTGGCAAGAAATGTAGAGATTTTTTAATATAAATATAAAAACTAACTAATAAAACATTATCTATAGAAGTAAATATTATAAATTTATCAATTAAATATTAACACTAAAGAATAAATTACATGAACATACATGGATATTTTGGGAGGTCAGTCCCAAAAGGTGGGCAATGTCAGCCGTGGTGATGCTGGACATGAGGAGCAGGTTGTCCAAACAGGGTCAGTTCAGAGGGGGCTCATTCTTCTCTGTGCCCAGACCTCCTAAGGAGACATTCAGCTTCAACGTAAATTGAGGAAGGCTTCAGTCACCTCTTTTCCAGAATGAAACGTACGAAAATATTCCCTTGACAAAAAAAAAAAAAAAAAAAAAAATATAGCAGAACTCCAAACTGACTCCAAGCAGCTGCACAAACCCTGAAGACTTGAAGACAATGGAAGGAAGACAAAGAGCTCCTCAGGGCTTTCTGTATTTTAATAATCCCCACGGTGGATTTGTGGCTGAGTCCAGGACCATCAGGCACTGAGAGAAGGTTGAAGAAGCTGCTCAAGGAGTCAGAAGCAAAACTCCAAGTCCCTTGGAGCATCACTGGCCCCACTGAGGGCAGGGACTGCCAAAGGCTCTCCAGGGACTGCTGAGAGCAGATCCTTGAGGCCAGGATTGCAGGAGCCAAAGGCTGTGAGCAGGGAACTGCAATGCTGAGCAAGGCCTGGGCTGGTTGGAGGCAGCAGAAAGGCCAAGGCCTGAGCACAGGCCTGGCACAGCAGGGCCTGTCCCTCCCGGGTGGCTCGGGGCTGTTCCTGGGGCAGTGGGATGTGAGGGGCAGCAAGGACAAATGGCATCAACCTGTGTGACACTCCAGATGCTCATGGAACCAAGGGCCAGTGTGACACTGTTGGGCCTCATGGAAACGAGAGGCCATTGTGAGCCTGCAGGGCTGTAACACCCCAGAACATTGAATTGCTGGGGGTGACCAAAGATTCCTTTATTCAAGTTTGGTGCACAGGTGAAACACCAACCAGATATTCTCAAGAGGTAAAAATTGCACCGAAATGTTACTGGCAAAGTATAGAAAATCAAAGCATTTTGGAAAAGGCTTTAATACAACATCCAATTCAACATAAAACATTTATCCGGAAGTTCATTAACTTAGCCTATTTAACCTAGAAACCTTTAAACATTTCAGTTGTTGAGATACCCCAAACTGTTCTATATAAAGAGCATTAGAAGGAGAGGAAAGACAGAAGCTCTATAGAGAGACACACACACACACTACACACAGGCTACCAACTCCTCGGGTTCCGGTGTGGGTGAGACACAGCTCCGAGGAGAAGGCAGGGTGCAGACCATGGCCTGAGAGCCTGCTCTGTGTTTTAAGCCCCTGGGCCTTTGTGGGCCTCCCCCCAGGTGGGACTTGTGATTGGTAGGGCAATCAGAGCCTGGGTCAGCACCAGCCCACTGTGTGACTGATTGACAGCTCATCCCGAGGGGTCTGGGACATTGATCTCATCCAGCCTCTGACAGCAACCACGGTGACGCTGCAGAACCTCATGGAACCATGGGTCAGTTGTGACAATGCGGGTTTTGGGACACCATGGAGACACTATGGAACCTCATGAAACCAAAGAGACCATTGTGACACTCTGGTGCCTCATGGAATCAGGAGGACCGTTGTGATACTCAGGACCCCTATGGAACCAAGGGTCATTGATGAAGCTGTGGGGCCTGTAGAACCAAGGAGCAGAGAACCATTTTCACAAGAACCATTGTGGCACAGCGGAGCCACATGAAGCCCAGGGGCCATGGTGACACTGCCAGACCTTATGGAAGCAAGAGGCCTTTGTGACACTACAGAAGCAAGGAGAATACTGTGACAAGAAGAATATTGTGACACTGCAGGGACTCATGGAATCAAGGAGACCATGGTGGCACTGTGAGGCCCCATGGAACCAAGGGAACATGGAAGAGATCTGGCTGTCTCGGCCTCCTGGGGGCCACCTGACAGGTCTGGCTGACCTTGGCATGTCGAGGGCTGCTGCTCAGCTGCCCCTGAAGCACTGGAGCTATGTGCTTTTCCTCCTGTGGGAAAGAACTATCCTTCTCCTCCAGGTGCCCATGGCCAAAATTGGGATTCCTTCTGCAAATTTCCTTATATGCAAAGATTGTTTCCAGATGAAATCTGCCAGGACAAACAGATCTCACTGGTTTGGCCACCCAGGGGCCACCTCTCATCTGCCTTTGAAACGCTGGGACCGTGTGCTTTTCTTTGCTATGGAAAAGAAACCCTTTCACGTCTAGGTGTCCAAGGCCAAAATTGGGAATCCATCTCCAGAATTCCCTATATCCAAAGACAGCTCCCACACGAAAACTGCCATAACTGACAATCTGGCTGTCCTTTACTTCCTGGGGGCTGGCTCTCATTTGCCTTTGAAACACTGGGGCTCTGCGCTTTCCTTCCTAATGAAAAGAACTCTCCTTCGTGATCAGGTTCCCACAGCTAAAACTGAGATTCTACCTCCAAAATTCCCTGTATCCAAGGATTGTTCCCAAGTGAAAGCTGCCAGCACTGAGAGGTCTGGCTGCCCTTGGCCTCTTGGCGACTGCCTCTCACCTGCTTCTGGAACACTCAAACTCAGCGCTTTCCTTCCAATGGAAAGGAACTGCCCATGGTCGAAACTGGGATTCTGCCTCCCAAATTCTGTGGATCCAAGGATTTCTGCCAGGACAAACAAGTCTGGCTGGCCTGGCGTCCCAGGAGCCACTTCTTTCCTCTTCAGCCTTTGAAACTCTTGGGCTCTGTGCTTTCCTTCCGATGGGAAAGAATCATCCTTCTCCTCTAGATGTTTATGCCTGAAATTGGGATTCTGTCTCTAAAATTCCATATATCTGGAGATTGCTCACAGACAAAATCTGCCAATACAATCAAGTCTGGCTGGCCTTGGCAGCTGGTGGCTGCCCCTCATGTGCCCCTGCAACACTAGGGCTCAGTTGTTTCCTTCTTATGGAGACCATTGTGACACTATGAGGACCTCATGGAACTGTGGGAACATGGAACAGGTCTGGCTGGGCTGAGCCTCCCAGGGGCATAACAGGGCTGGTTACTCTCCCATTCTTCTTCCTTTAACATGTTTAACATGTTCCTACAGAAGAAGCAGTGAGAGTTTTTTATAGACTTGGGAGTTTTGAAGAGTGAGCATTGCATTAACCCACCAGGTGCCAACAGTTCCTCATCTGGAAACAAACAGGCAAAGGAGAGCTCAGCAGCCCCAGGAACACAGTAGGCACAGGGAAAGGAGTCTGGGAACTGACTGCTCTGAGCCTCAGGCACCTTCCCCAGGAGGATGCAGGGCAGCCCCAAGGCCATCTGGCAGCCCCAAGGCCATCTGGCAGCCCTGGAACAAGGCAGGCACCTCTGAGCCCCTGCATGGCCCCAGCAGAGCCTGTGTGGGAGGGGGTCAGTGCAGGCAGCACCATCAGCTGCCTCTGTGTCCCAGGCTGAGCAGCAGAGCCCAGCAGAGGCAGCCCAGGGCTGGGGCAGCACAGCCCCCGTGCTCTGCAGAGCAGCAGCCCCAGCTCGGGGCTCTGGGGAGCAGGGCAGGGGCTGCAGCAATGGCTGCTCAGGGCAGCACAGATGTGTTCCCCTGGCACAGGCTCTGTGGGCAGCTGGCATGTGCCAGGAGCAGAGCAGGAGCCCCGTGGACATTGCTGCAGGCCTAGGTAGATTTCAGCCAGGCCTTTCTCACAGGGCCTGAGTCTTTTTCTCAGGCTGTGAAACTTTCTCAGGGCTAGCTGGGACTTTTCCCAGGCTAGGGCCTCTGTCTCTACTGTAAACATGAGAGAAAGGATCATAACAATAGATAAACACCTGCTGAATCCGTGAGAAAGCCTGGGACAAGAGGTGTCTCTTTCTCTGCCCAATGAATTGTCTGTATTTTGTTTTGCACGAACTGTATTATAAAAAGCAATGGGTTCCTTCAATAAACTGCTCTTTCATGCTTTCTTGCACCAAGCAAGGGAGTTGCCTTGTTGCTGTTTTTCCTTTCACCGCTCCGTAACCCTTTATGCAGAAACAGGAGCCCCTGGGGTGCAGAGGAGCCCTGGCAAGAGGCTGCCCTGTCCCTGGGCCAGCAGCAGCTGCCTGAGGAGCCCCAGGGCCAACTCTGCTGCTGTGCTGGGCAGCGGGGATGGCCTTGGGGCTGAAGGAACTGCCCGAGCTGAGCATCTGCTGAGCATTCCAGACACAGCGTGGCTGTCCCTGACCTGCAGTGCCTCCAGTTCAGCCTGCAGGTGGTGACTCCGGCTGATCACTCTTCCCCAGCCTCCCCTCACAATTTCCTCATAGAAGTCCAAAGCTGTTCATGCCCAGCAGGGTCCCCTGTCCCCCTGGGTTCCCCCCATTCCACCTGGGCCACAAGGATGTTCCACCAATAAACTCCCAGAGCCTGACACGGGGACAAGGGGCCAGGGCTTTGTGACCAGGACATCAAGGACATGGATTATCCTGGGGCCTGGTTTGGGTTCCCCAGGGCAAGAAAGATGTCTGGCAACTGGATCAGGGTGAGGGAAGGGCCTCCAAGGTGGGGCTGGAGCCCTTTGGCTGTGAGGAGAGGCTGAGGGAGCTGGGCTTGTCCAGCCCGGAGCAGGGAAGGCTGAGGGGCTCCTCATCCCAGAAAGGACAGGAGAAGTATAAATGAGTCAGGCTGGTTTCAGCATTTCCCCAGATCAAAAGCAGCATGACCTCCCTTTTCTCCATCCACCACTGAAAACTTTGCAAATAGGGCATTTTTCAAGCTGCTTTAAGCACACTCTAGCCACAGAATCCTGATACAACACATTGATTGTTTTTGTATCTATCACAGAATCATCTTTGTGAAGCAAAAATCAAAGGGTAAGATCTTAACTACGGAGTAGAAATTATACATATAATGATCAGGGTAGAAGCAATGTAGAAAGGTAATTATTAGTAGCTGAACCAGTAGAGCTAAGACAACAAATGACTTGTGTGGCTTTGTTGTGTCAGGATGGGTGGTTGGGATATTGTTAAAGTGAAGAACCATAACTGCACCTGGACCCCGAAACCAGCCAGAACCAGGTTGGGAGCTTGAACTATGTCCAATGGGCCCAAGAACTTAGCAACAAGAGAAAAGTGAAAAGTTGAAAGCGAGGAAGGCTTCCTGACTTCATCATTAGGAGACCACTGACCCATTTCAAACACCCACTGACCCATTTGGAGGTAGGAACTGGGCAAGTGTAAAAGGACTTTGAGCTAATTTTAATGCAAAGCTGGGCTAGGCAGGATTAGGTAATGCATATGTATATGTATATGTAATATGTATAATGCATATGTAATAGAATTGCATGAATATGTAAGATTTCTGTGGATAAAATAAGGAAAGAGCCCTGTGTTCTTTGCACATCCCTGTGGGAGATTTCTTCCTGGTGTGCCTGGCATGACAATAAACATACCACTTTCTAACTTTAACTGGTTAGTGAGTTTTTGTTTCTGCATCATTTTGGTGACCACGGCAGGACTCCTCTCTTTGGCTGTAAGATTTTGGCTGTGGATTTCTCTGGCGTCACCGGGACCTTCCTGGAGGGACCTTCGCTGCCCAGCTGCTCATCGTGGGGACAGACAAGACCTGTTGCTGGACTGCAGACAAAACAATATGTTTAAAATTATGTGGGGTAGCCTGTAAGACGTAAGCATGGCTAAAAGGCTGCTGATAAGTCACTGGAGACATTCTGCACTCAGCAGAAACCTGTGCAGTTTTGCTTGCAAGCATCAGGAGGGTGTAGTGGCCAGTGAAAGGGTTTGTTCTGTCAGGGGAACATTAGAAGTTCTGGGGTTGAACTGGGCAAACCCTTGTTTATTGCTGATATTTTTGTTGCTGCTATTTTCATCATTGTTATTTTGACTGTGTCCTCACTTTGTGAGTGACCGTGATTGTGATTGGTGAGATGTACTTAGTATGAGGCAAGTGGGAGCTGGGATCGGCATTTTTGTTTTTGGGCGACCAAAATCGCTGGAGAAGGGTGAAGTGATTGGGGCAACCGTTTGAAATTGCTGCATGCTGTGTGCTGTATTGACAAGAGGTGAATACTTTGTCCCTTAATAAAGAGATACCCTTCCCCACAGTGATTTTGACTCTGGGATTCGGGTTGTGCGTGGGGAGTTCCTGTTTACAGGTGATGGTATTCCCTGTAACACTCGGTGTTCGGGGTTAACAGGTCCCCTGCCGCCACTGGTCATTGTGCATTTTTAGGGTAAAATTGCCACCTTGTGACCAAAGTTATAAATGCAGCAAACTGGTAATTTTGCCCTGTGTTTCCTGTGTTGTTGCTCGGGCTGTGTTGTTGGCTGTGCTGTTGTAGTTTGCTGATAGAAGTGGCTGTTGAAGCTCGAGCCCAAGCTGAAGGAGCCCGGCCATGTAGGCAGCTCTTTCTAAGTGGTTTCAGCTTGAGCCAGGAGAATTTTGAATACAGAAGGGGACTGGACCATTGTAAGTTGAGAGGGTGGTAGAATAAATGGGGTATTTTTGGGAGGAGTATACTCAAGCCAAACTAGTTCTTATTTGGCTTTTGACTGGGAACTACCCTCAGCTGAGAGAGGATGAAAGAATGGTGTAAGTCTGGCAAGATAAACTAAAGGAACTTCCATCCTGCAGTGGTGTCTTCCTGACCCTTGGGAATTTAAAATATAAGGGGGTTGTGTTTGTGGACTGTCAGAGTTATATTGTGATGGTTTGATATTTTAAATCATGGCTAGAAGAACAGAAGGAATCCCCCTCCCTCAGTGGTTTGGATTGGATCATTGGGAATTTGTGAATCCAGTGAACTATTGGGTAGAAAGAGGAAATTATAAGGTTCATCTGGAAGGAATATATAGAACCTCAGCAGGGAGATTGGTAGCTTTGAACAGGAACAGCCTGCACAGGAGATTCTGGACATTCAAGAGAGAAGTGGAATAGCTTGCCTGTGCCAGTGTTATGAGGCTTTTGGTGCTTCTAGAGGTTGACACCCTGTGTGGTTACTTTTACAGTGCAGGACTTGTGAAAAATGTTAGTTTTGTTCCTCTGAGAGATGGCAAAGGCTATGCCCTCAGTGTAAATCAAGGCATCCTAACAAGCTGATTTTGAACCTAAGATTCTAAAGTTTGTGTGTGGAAAACCACATTTAGTACCTGCAACTTGGGTGTGTGGGGTGGGGGGGGAAGACTGGGAAAGGATAGTGAGGCTGTGTGAAGGGAAATTTGGGTGAAAAGCAGGGTAACAGAAGAAGAAAGAGATAATGGGTGCTAATCAAAGTAAGGAGATTTCTAAGGCTAGACCTTTAGGCTGTGTTTTGACACTCTGGAAAGAGTTAGTAGGAGATGGGGACACTGAAAATAAGTGAAGTTTGATCAAATTTTTCATGCAGTGATGGCCCCTTTATAAGCTGGGAGAAGGTCTCAGATGGCCACCAGGTGGAACTTTAGACTATGAGGTTTTATTGCAGGAGAGGACAGAAATGGGAGGAGGTGACACACGCAGATATGATTTTCTCTGTCAGGAACCATCCTGAGAGAGATTGCAGCATCAGACCCCGCTCTGATCCCTTGGTATTGGCCCTTGAAAAGGACAGAAAAGCTAATAGAGGGAATCCTAAGCAATGCTGCAGTCTGTGCTCAATAAACCAGCACTGTACCCGTTCTGATAAGGTTTATCAAACAAGAGGCACAAGAACAGGAACTAATTGACCTGTACAGACCACCCCCTGAAAAGTCAAAGGAAAAGGAAGATTCAAAGGGATCATTAACTCCTATCCCTACTCCAGCTCCCTCAAGGAAGAAACAAGCTGAGCCATCTCTTCCCTCACTTACCCCTAAGTTATATCCCCCATTGCCTAACAGTGATCATGAAAATAGTGAAGATGAGGATTTTTCCCCAAATAGTCCTATAGCATTCTGGACCAGAAAACAAACAAAAGAAAACATACAAGCACCTTTACAAGAGGCAATAGGACTCAGGGCAGGGAGTGTGGTAGTTAAAGTACTCTTTTCTGCTATTGATTTGGAGGCATGGGAAAGAGTAGGGAAGCAAAAATCAAAGGGTAAAAGCTTAGCTGAGGGATAGAAGCTATACATATAATGATTAGAGTAGAAGCAGTGTAGAAAGTGGCTGAGCCAGCAGAGCTAAGACAATAAATCACTTCCTTGACTTTGTTGTGTCAAGGCAGACAGATGGGATATTGTTATAGTGAAGAAACCACAACTGCACCTGGACCCCAAAACCAGCCTGAACCAGGTTGGGACCTTGAACTGTGGCCAAAGGGCCAAAGAACCTGCCAACAAGACAAAGGTGAAAAGTTGAAGGTGAGGAAGGCTCCCTGACTTCATCATTAGGAGACCACTGACCCATTTCAAACACCCAACGACCCATTTGAAGGAAGGAACTGCCCAAGAGTAAAACGACTTTGAGCTAATTGTAATACGAAGCGGGGCTAGGGGGGATTCGGTAATGCATATGTACAGGTGTACTGGGTAATGATATGAATATGTAAGACTTTTGTTAATAAAAGAAGGCAAGAGCCCTGTGCACGTCACACATCCTTGTGAGAGATTTCTCTCGGGTGTGCCTGCCATTGTAATAAACATACCACTTTCTAACTTTAACTGGTAAGAGAGTTTCCTTTCTGCATCAGTGAGCTCACAGCTCTTGAGCAGCCTGGAAACTCCTGGAATCTATTAATTCCTGTTCTGCTGAGGATGGATCCTCAGCCGCATGGAGGTTCTCTGATGAATTTTATTTCTCCAGAGGCTTGCTCAGTCTTCAGCTCTTCAGTTCAGGAATTCAGTGACAAAGGCTCATTAAAATTTCCAAACACCTGAACAAGACAAACCCCTGGGAATAATTTCATTTTAAGTCTTAATTCTTCTACAGTTATTTATACAGATTTCAGAAGTGTATTCAGAGTAAAAACACTATATTAAAAAAAAAAATACAGGGGTTTGATTAATCCTGTTTAGTTTTGTTTTCCTATTTATAGATTGATACCAACAATCTGCAGTTGATATTGATCCTGAGCACCTCCTCATGCAGTCTGAACAGATATGAAAATAAAAACCCTTTATGTGTGACAATCAATCAGACTCTGTCCCTACCCCCACCCCACCATTTCCCTCATCCAACCCCCAGGACTCAGAGCAGCCTTCTGCAAATCTGAGCTTCTTCCACCCCAGCCTCTGCCTCTGTAGCTTTCAGTTCCTTGGCACCATCTCCCACCTGCTTTTCTTGGAGAAAGAGCTGCCTGAGATACAGAGGGATGTTCATTCATTGTCAGCAAACAAAACCAAAGGCAGGCACAGCTCCATAAAAAACAGAAGTCCAGCCCAAGGAGTGCTGGGCAATGGAGCCCCATCCAGGGCTGTCCCCAGGGCTCAGGACTGGGGCCAGGGCAGGTAAATCTCTTTATTGCTGATCTGGACAAGGCCATGGAGGGCACCCTCAGTCAGTGTCCAGGTGAGCCCAAGCTGGCTGGGAGTGTGGCTGTGCTGCAGGGCAGGAAGCTCTGCAGAGGGATCTGCACAGGCTGGAGCCATGGGCCCAGGACAATTGGATGAGCTTCACCAGGGCCAAGGGCCGGCTCCTGCCCTGGGCTCACAACCACCCCAAATCCCTGGCTGTGCCCTGCCCCTGATCCCCACAGCCTGTTCTGTTTCCTTCATCCCTGCATTGCCAGGGACTTTCTGGGACAAGGGAGCTCTGCTGTGGGTGTGGAGGGAGGTGCAAGTGCCACCACTGCAGTGGGAACCACAGTTCATCAGGTTTGTGTCCTTTGGGGGTCAGGAACTGGTGAGGCAGAGAGGCACAGAAAATGTCTCTTCATTGCAAACATAAAAATAACAAAAATGCAAACATGATGCAATTAAAATAACATGTAAAACTCCTCCCTCAGCAATGGGAGATGTCCAAGCAGCATCTGACATATCCACCAGTCACAAGGGATTTGTATACAGAACCAATTTTTGACAAAGATTATTCTGTTACACGTGCAAATGCAATTAAGGTGTTTTATAAGGATTCTCTGACTGGAGCGCGCTTAAAGAAGCTTGAAAAATGCCCGATTTGCAAAATTGTCAGTGATGGATGGAGAAGGGGGGAATCGTGTGATTTTGTTGCTGAGGAAATGCTGCAACCAGCCTGACTCATTTTTTCTCCTCTAGTCCAGTCTGGGATGAGGAGCCCCTCAGCCTTCCCTGCTCCGGGCTAGACAAGCCCAGCTCCCTCAGCCTCTCCTCACAGCCAAAGGGCTCCAGCCCCACCTTGGAGGCCCTTCCCCCATCCTGCTTCAGCTGCCAGACATCTTTCCTGCCCTGGGGAACCCAAACCAGGGACCAGTGACCTGGATAATCCATATCTTTGATGTCCTGGTCACACAGCCCTGGCCCCTTGTCCCCGTGTCAGGCTCTGGGGATTGATTTGTGGAACATCCTTGGGAGAGGCTGTGGCTCCAGGTGGAGCAGGGGGATGCAGAGGAGCAGGGGACCCTGCTGGGTATGAACAGCTTTGGATTTCTCTGGGAAAACTGTGATGGGGGGTTGGGGCAGAGTGACCAACCCAGTGATCTCACACAGCCCCTGTTATTTCACGCAGCCCCCATGATGTCACAGCCAGCTCTGTGATGTCATACAGAGACAGCCTATGATGTTTTAGCTGCTCAGTGATCTCACATAACCTACTCTGTGATGTCATTGCCCACTCTGTGACCTCATGTTACCAGATGATAAAATACCATTCCAGGTGAGCTGACAAAATCTTGTTCTCCAAATCCTCTGGCCTCTGAAAACCGCACAATGCCCGTTGTGTAAGAAGGGGAATCGGAATTCACCAGCCTCAGTATCCTGCCCGTTCAGCCAGGCTGTCTGGAACATTGGGGTACACGACCACCAGGAAGCACCAGAGAGAGCCCCAGGACACAAGAATGCATGTGTGAAGAGGAGGGGAAAATACAAAAATTATTTTGGGGAAATGATTTTCATATGTGTGTTTAGGTGGGACAATCAATGAATATGAATGCAAAATACAGAAAATAAGCAGAAACTTTCCTGTACTCAGCATGCATGGCTTTGGGAGGAGCTGTACCCCTGTGTATGCAGCCAAATAAAGAATGCTGCTTTTTAAGGCTACATTGGTGTTCAGGAGTTTATTCTATTACCAAATTTTTGGTAACACTCCCATTCCCAAGGAAACCTCTGTCTCCTGCTCTTCACAAGCAGAGAAGTGTTGGTGGAAGATGTGGTGGTCAAAGGCTTTTTGGGGTACAGTGGCCATGAAATAATTTCAATATTCTGTGAAAGAAGGAGGGACATCAACAAAACTTCTACACTGCAATTATGGAGAGCAGACTTTGGCCTGTTCAGGATGCAGATTTGGAAAGTACAAATTCAGGTACTGATTTTTTTATGAGAACAAGCCCTTAAAACCAGAGGTGTCCAGGAAAGATGGAAACACCTCAAGAAAGTAATCTCAGGGGGGAAGGAGCAGCCTGTGCCATTCTGAAAAAAGGTGAGCCAGTGAAGAAAATGACTGGCCTGGCTGGGCAAGGAAATTTTGTGGAAATTCAGAGCAAAAAGATCAGGGAAGTCAGGAAGTGTTTAAGGATGTTGTTAAGTCATGCAGAAAGAAAATTAGAGGTGAAAGCTCCATTATAACTTAACCAGACCACTTCTGTGAAAATTTTTATTTTTACAAACAAACAGGCAAACAAACAAACAAACAGACAAAAAAAAAACCTAATGGCAAAATGACGAATAAGGGGAATGTCTACTCTTTATTGGACGGAGTGGGTAATATAGTAACTAAAAAAGAGGAAAAGGCTGAAGTACTTAACACCTTGTTTGTCTCAATTTTCAATATTAAGAAAAGTTTTCCTCAGGACAAGTATTCTCCTGAGCTTGTAGATGTGGACAGGGAGCAGAACAGACCCTCTGTAATCAAGGAGGAGGCAGCTGGGGACCTGCTCAGCTACTCACAATCTCAAAGGTGTCTCTGGGAGCAGATGGATCCATCCTAGGGGGATGAGGGAGCTGCTGGATGAGCTCCACAAGCTGCTCTCCATCATTTCTCATCAGCCCTGGCTCACCAGGGAGGTTCCAGAGGACTGGAGGTGCCAATGTGAGCCCATCCCCAAGAAGGGCTGGAAGGAGGATCTGGGGAACTCCAGGCCTGTCAGCCTGACCACAGTGCCCAGCACAGATCACCTTGAGTGCCATCACAGGGCACCTACAGGATGGGTGAGGGATCAGAGACAGCCAGAGTGGATTTAGGTGGGGCAGGTTGTGCCTGATCTCCTTGTTTGACCAGGTGACCTGCCTGGTGGATGTGGGAAAGGCTGTGGATGTTTTGTGCCTGGACTTCAGCAAAGCTTTTGACACCGTGAGACACAGCATTCCCTGGAAAAGCTGCATCACACTGGTTTGACAGTTTAGTCTTTGCTGGGTTAAGAACTGGCTGGATGCTGGGCCCAGAGACTGGTGGGGATGGTGCTGCATCCAGTGTGTGTCCAGTCACCAGTGGTGTCCCGAGGGGATCAGTGTTTGGCCCAGTCCTATTTAGCATCATTACTGGTAATCTAGAGGAGGAAGCTGAGCCCTCATCAGCAGATTTGCAGATGACACCATCTGGGTATGAGTGTGGATCTGCTGGAGGGAGGACATGGAGGGGCTGGAGAGTGTCCAGAGAAGGGCAACAAGGCTGGTGAGGGGTCTGGAACACAACTCCTGTGAGGAGCAGCTGAGGGAGCTGGGGATGTTTATCCTGGAGAAGAGGAGGCTCAGGGGAGGCCTCATCACTCTCCACAACTCCCTGACAGGAGGGGGCAGCCAGATGGGAGTTGGGCTCTTTTCCCAGGGAACAGTGACAAGAAGACACAGCCTTAAACTGCACCAGGGCATGTTTAGGCTGGACATTGGGAAGCAGTTATTCATAGAAGGGGTGATTGGGCATTGGAACGGGCTGCCCAGGGAGGTGGTGAAGTCACCATCCTTGGAAGTGTTTAAGGAAAGACTGGATGAGGCACTGAGTGCCATGGTCTGGGTGACAAGGCAGTGTTTGGTCTCAAGTTGGACTCGATGATTTCAAGGTCCTTTCCAACCTTGTTGATTCTGTGATGACTGTGACAGTGCAGGGCCCCAGGGAAGCAAGGTCCCATTGTTACACTGTGGGGCTCAATGGAACCAAGGTCCATTGGTGACTCTGGATCCTCGTGGAACCAGAGAGGCCACAGTGACACAGTCACTGTTCTCATTGGACACTCAGCAGGGCAAACTGACTGACCACTTAACTGCCCGTACCCCAACTGACCACACCCACTGACCACACCCACTGACTACACCAACTTACCACCCCTGGGATGCTCATTGACCATCCCAGGGTGATGCAGTGAGCCTGACCTCAGTACCAGGTAAGATAATGGAGCAGTTCATAATGAGTGCTATCACACAGCACTTACAGGATGGCCAGGGCATCAGACCCAGTCAGCATGGGTTTACAAAGGGTAGGTCGTGTCTGACCAACCTGGTCTCTTTCTATGACCAGGTGACACGCTTGGTGGATACAGCAAAGGCTGTGGATGTTGTCTATTTAGACTTCAGCAAGGCCTTTGATACTGTCTCCCACAGCATATTCCTGGAGAAGCTGGCAGCACACGGCTTGGACAGGAGCACTCTGTGCTGGGTTAGGAACTGGCTGGACGGCCGGGCCCAGAGAGTGGTGGTGAACGGTGCTGCATCCAGCTGGCGGCCAGTCACCAGTGGTGTCCCTCAGGGCTCTGTGCTGGGGCCAGTTCTGTTTAATATTTTTATAGACGACATGGATGAGGACATCGAGTCTTTCATTAGCAAATTTGCAGACGACACTAAGCTGGGAGCTTGTGTTGACCTATTGGAAGGAAGAAGGGCTCTGCAGAGAGACTTAGATAGATTAGATAGATGGGCAGAATCCAATAGCATGAAATTTAATAAGTCTAAGTGCCGAGTTCTACATTTTGGCCATAATAATCCCCTTTGATGTTACAAGCTGGGAAGAGTGTGGCTGGATAGTGTACAGGCAGAAAGGGACCTGGGGGTGCTGGTTGACAGCCGGCTGAACATGAGCCAGCAATGTGCCTTGGTGGCCAAGAAGGCCAACGGCATCCTGGCCTGTATTAGGAATTGTGTGGCCAGCAGGAGCAGGGAGGTCATTCTTCCCCTATACTCGGCACTGGTGAGACCACATCTTGAGTACTGTGTCCAATTCTGGGGCCCTCAGTTTAGGAAGGACGTTGATATGCTAGAACGTGTCCAGAGGAGGGCAACAAGGCTGGTGAAGGGCTTGGAACACAAGCCTTATGAGGAACGTTTGAAGGAGCTGGGGTTGTTTAGCCTGGAAAAGAGGAGGCTTAGAGGTGACCTTATTGCTCTCTACAACTTCCTGAAGGGAGGCTGTAGACAGGTGTTGGGGGTTGGGGTTTTGTTCCTTTAATGTATGAGTTTGGAGAATTTTTTCCCATTGTAATGCTAACAGAACCCACGGGCTGTGCCCAGGGTTTGTGATGGCCCTGGACGGGCGGGTGGGTGGGACCAGAGCTGCTCGGAGGACCGCGGGGGCTTCTGGGCGGAGCTACCCAGAAGAGGATGCGGGCTGGGACAGGGGCACTGCGGCTTCCGGCGAGAGAGGAGAGAGGAGGCACCCGCTTGGCCCGCACCGCACGTGGGGGAGAAGCAGACAGCCAGACCCTGCTGCAATCAGCTGTCCTGCTACCTCGGAGGCACTGCTGACCACCAAAGACCAAACGCCTCTTGCCTTTTGGGAATACAGCTGATCTCCAGACACTACAGTGAGTGAGGAGCTGCTCCCACCTGAGCCAGCCCGGCCCCGGCTGCTTCCCTCCCCCCTCCTCCTCTCTCCCGCCTGCGCTGCAGACGTGTTACAGCCCCGGGGACGGACACAGACCGAGTGTGTCCGCGTCTAAAGAAAGGACTAGAACCGGGTTATTTTCTTCTGTTCTTTTTGTTGGTAATTTTTAATAACTCTTGTTGTTTTCTACTTGTGCTGTGAGTTAGAGTAGTAAAGAGCTGTTACTTTTACCTCCTTATCTCTGCCTTGAGTCCTTGATTTAAAACAATTATAACACTCGGAGGGGGGTGAAATTGATTTCTCTATTTCAAAGGGAAACTTCTGCCGTTTATTGGCAGAACCCTGTCCTAAAACCAGGACAGACTTCCAAGACTCCTTCCTTCTTCAGGAATAAAAGCATGTCAGTTCATGCTTTCATGCCGTGGCAAATAAAGTGAATACAAAGAGCATCATCACAGGTCCCTAGAAGGCTTGGAGCCAGCAGTATCAGTGCTTAGAACCAGGCTCTAGGAAATCTGTGGAGTGGTGGGAGAGGTTGCTGTAGAAGTGTGGAGACCCAGAAAGGCATTCCCAATTAAGGAAAATGAGAGGCCTCTCTGAGCTGTCTTCCTTGATAGCAGATCTTGTTTTATCTGGCCAAAGCAAGCCCTGTTCTCTTTTCTAGCCAGCCCGGTGCCCTCTCCCTGTCCGTCAGCCTTTCAGTCACTCCTGCCTCGTTTCCCTGTCCCCTGGTAATTTGTACCTAAAGTTTTCCCTGCCCTGCTCATCCCATGTAACAAACTGAGCCCCCACACAAGTCCCATCTCCTTTGTTCCCTGAACTCTGGACAGTGCACATGTGTAGCTGAAATAAACATCTCTGTAAAACCTCTGTAAAAAGGAGCCTTTCCTGCTCCTTTACATGCTATCACCCCAAGCAACAACTAGATGCAACATAGAAGAAGAGGAAGTAACACAGCTTGTGTTCATTTGCTAGTAGAAACAAGGCTCTGAAGATACTTGAGATGATTACAGTTCCTTGGTCAAAGGGTATGGGCAGTTATATGCAGCATGTGAATCCTCTGTATAAAAGCTCACCTGACAACTGTGGATTCTTTCTGTTTCTTTACAGTTGCAGGAGATGGAAAAAAATATCTAAATTCTGAGCATTGTGTTCAGAACTTGATGACTGCCTTGGAGAAAAAGGAAAGAGAAACAACAGCTTCAGCCATGAAACTGCAGGACCAGGTGTTGGAATATTTGGAGACTGTGAAACAACTGGAAGAACATGTGGAACTGTAAGCGAACAACACAGTGGGACCAAGTGTCTGTTGCCTACACAAGTTGGTTGGAAACCACAATAGGTAGCTAGGTAGCCTTGTTGTATCGCAGCAAATCATTATGGTTTTGAATGATGCTTTTGATTTTGTATGTTTTACTCTGTTTTTTTGGAATTGGTGCTCTGGCAGATTTTTATAATAAGGCTTTTTTTCTTCTTAAGCCTTGGATTTGAAAATACCTGTTTGGTAGCAACTGTCCAGCAACAAAGCAAGAAGATTGAAGCCCTGCAGAGAGACTTGCAAGCCTCTTCCTCAGTAAGCTGCTCATAAATTTCTCTTTTCCTGACTCCTGATATTTATAGATCTTCATAGATTTCAGCCATCCCTTCCTTCCCTGTACATGGATTGCATTCAGTACTAAACCATACCATACATGTTCTCTGATGTTAGATCTTGATTTTTTTTGCTATGATCGTATGATTTTTCTTGCTTGTCTTTGTAGCCTAGGTGTTGGCAGTCTTGTCTTGAGTATGTCAGAAGCACATGATCAGGAACAAAAAACAACAGTTCTTCAGGAAGAGATTGTTCAGTAGTGTTTAGGCAAACATGAGTTCAGTGCTTGTAACATGGGGCATAAAACACCCTCTAGAATTTGAGGCCAGGTGTCGAAAGAGGAAATCCACCTGCTTCGTGACAGCTGGTCCTCCAGAGTCACTGCTTTGCAGGGACTGCAGCTATGGAGCTGTAGTGTTCCAATAAAGCACAGCTTTGAATGTGT
>JAREIS010000812.1:0-57381 GCA_030060385.1 Muscicapa striata striata | reverse complement strand
AACAGCAGGGAGACCTTATCGCTCTCACGATGATCTGAAAAGAACTTGTAGCCAGGTGGGGGTCAGTCTCTTATCCTAGGTAACAAGTCAGAGGACAAAAGGAAATGCTTCACGTTGTACCAGGGTAGGTTTATACTGGATAATAAGAAAAAAATTCATCACAGAAGGGTTTGTTAAGCATTGGAAGAGGCTGCCTAGGGAAGTGGCTGAGTCACCATCCCTGGAACTATTTAAAAGATTTAAAAGTGCAGAAGTGGCATTCAGGGACATTGTTCAGTGGTGGACTCAGCAGCGCTGGGTTGACAAAGGGACTTGACAACCTTAAGGATGTTTTTCAACCTAAACAATCCTGCAGTTCTGTGATTGTAGAGCCTCTAAAATGAAAAGCCATATTTTGATGGGCATGTGTGTTTCATGAGTGTCTACCATAATGTTATAAATGAATATTGGATGTGTTCAATTTTGTCCAATTAATCAAACAACAAAGTTAAATTTTAGCAGTAATTTATTAATAATAACAATTGTATATAAATGAATACAATCAGAATATATGAGTTATATAAATTTTGAGTAAATACACAATTTAGCAGCAATTTAGGTATAATAGAGGTATGGTTCGGTTGAATAAAGCATGAGCAAAACCGACCGGGAATACCCCGACTGGGGGTACGGGTAGGGCCATTCCTGACACCGTACTGTACCAAATCAGTCAAGCTAAAAATCTCACTTATATACTGTTTACTATTCCATATTAATACAGAAGCTTCTAGAAATCTCCTCCTCATTTCTATTTCTAAAATCTACGTCACTGCGTTGTGTTGCGCATGCGTCACCAGTGGTCGGGGGTCTCTCTTCCTTTGGAGGGTCTTATTTCCGATGAAGGCCCTGCGTCTTCCTCAATGTTCACTGTTTGACCTTGCAGGGGGCGCATGCTCACTCAACTTAAAGTTATATAATTTAATTTATGTTCCTACAACAGGCCTTAGTCCAGTATCCAGTGGTTTGGAATCATCCCAATTTTCCACAATTCAAGGTCAAAAACCTATTTCTAGAGACTGTTCTTAGACCTATACCCTTCTGATCCTGCCTCCTACTAAACATCTGCAGGGTGATTTTTTTCTGCTTTATTTAACCATTTTCTTTATCTCTTTTTGCTTTATAGTAATTAAATACAGTTTTTGATTCATTATAATGTAATAATTTTACCAATATTGTTACAATTTAATTAGCACGAATCACATTTAGAACACACAGAAGGACACGTCAGGGCTGGGCTGGCTGCTGGGAATGCCTCGGGCAGGAGGATCCTCCGGCAATCAGCAGCACCCAGAGCCGCTCTGGGCACTGAGGCCTCTGTGTCCCACAGCAATGGGAACACACTGGGATGTGGCAACGATCCTGTGACACCACAGCAGCAGCTCACGCAAAAACCGCTTGGAAGGTTCTCCTGTGTCACAAAGGAGCACAAAGAATCCTCCCAGGGCACAGCCCACTGCCCAAAGGATCCAAGAGGAACTCTGAAAATGCAGCAAACAAGGACACCCCATAGTCCAGCCTGAACACTGAGGAGGAGCAAGGATGGGACAAAACCAAAGGAAACATGACCTTTAGTCACTGATGCTTCTGACTAAAACCAGCAGGGCTTGTTCCATCTGGGATCTTTGTTCTAGTTCTAAAAACAAGCAAGTTTCTCCACTCTTAAATATGCAGAGTGCAGAAACTGGGGAGGAGGTGGGATTGGGAAGGAGGAGGAGCTGCAGGAGGACGGAGATGGGAAAAGGAGGAGCACTAAGAGGAGGATCAGGAGCAGGCAAAGAAGGAGAAACAGGAGGTTCCAGTGCCCCCTGTGGCCGCAGCACCCCCAGCCACGGGACCATCGCCCCCAGTGCACCCTGCAAGGGAGCGGGGAGGGAAAGCTCGTCCCAAATCTATCGGGAGGTCCCTGAGAGGGGTTTTTTATTGGGGTGTGTTTGGAGCTTGCAGATTACAGAATTGAGCCCCAAATATCATCTGGAGTCCCTGGGATGTCTATGTTTGGATCTTGCAGGACCCCAAAGCTGAGCCCCTTGGGGGGATCTTTGGGGGTCCGTGTGGCCATTGCCCAGTATCGGCAGGGGGAGGACATTGGTGCTGGGGACCCCTGGGAGAGCAGAGGAGAGGAACCCCTGGGACCTCCAGAGCAGAGAGAGCAGAGAGGGGTGATCCTGGAGCTGGGGGGCCCCTGGCAGCCTGGAAAGGGGGGAGTCTGGAGAGGAGGGACCCCTGGGATCCCAGGGATCTCAAAGTGAGGCATCAGTGAAGAAGGAACCCCATGGACCCCCAGAAGCCCCTGGATCATCCCTAAGCAGGACCCTGGAGAAGTGGGAACCCCTGGAGTCATTGGAGCCCCATCATCCCAGGGGAGGGAAACCTCTGGGACCCCGAAGTGGAGAGATCAGAGATTGGGAACACCTTGGAGGGGATTTTTGGACTGAATCTTGATATTTTGGAGAATTTCATGGACTCAAGACACCTTCTACATTCTAGAGATGGATTTGGGCAGGAGAAGCCCCCAGCCCAAGGAGTCCCCACCTTCATTTTCCCCTCAAACCAGGATTTGTCATTCCCAATCCACGGCTGGATGGAGGAGGAAGAAAAGCCCCAAAAGTGCTTGGAAGGTGAGAAGAGCTTCTGCTACAGCTCCCACCTGAGGGAACACCAGAACATTCACACTGGGAAATGGCTCTACGGGTGTGAGAAATGTGGGAAGAGTTTCAGTTGGAGCTTTAATCTCACCAAGCACCACGAGATCGCCACCAGGGAACAGCCTGGAATGTGGGAAGAGGTTCAGGTGGAATTCTGAATTTGCCACCCACCAGCACATCCACACCGGGGAGAGGCCCGATCGAGGGATGGAGACACGAAGGGACCCGGAGCTCTCACTTGACCCGACACCAACGGAGGATCCACTAAGGGAAGCCCTGTGAGTGCCCCGAGTGTGGGAAGAGCTTCGTGCTCTGCTCCAGCTCCATCCCCCATGGGAGGATCGGTGTTGGATGATCCCCAGTGACCCCCGTTGGGCAGAGCCCTGGTGATCCGTGGTCCTGCTGATCCCTTTTGGGTGGGGGGGAAGGGGTTGGAGAGATTTCTCTCCCTTCTCCTTGTTCTGCTGTGATTTGGTTGGTAATTAATTCACTCCCTGTGCCCAGGCTGGGTCTGTTGTTCCCGTTCGCTGCCCAAAACCGGCCGGAGCGCGCTGCAGCCAATCAGAGCGCGAAGCCTTGATGACTCATCAGTTACCAGGAGCAACCTCGGAAAAACAGGTCTCCAAAATGCGCTCAGCCAATGAGAGCGCGCGGCGCTCATGAGCCGGCCCCGCTCCGGCCGGGGGCTCCCAGCGCAGCCCCAGCGGCTGTTTTGGGGCTGGCGGCTCCTGCCCGGCGCTGGCCACGGGCGAGTGGCGGCAGCTGGGGCCGCACTGCTGGCACTGGTGGGGCTGGGAGCCCCCCTGGAGTGGGCGCGGAGCTCTCGGGTGAGCGGGGGGCGGGAGGCGGGGGGAGAGGGGGACAAGGCGGAAAAGGGGGTGATGAGACCCCTAAACTGAGTGGTCGGAGGAGCAGGACCTCCAGAGGAAGACTGGGAGGGGATTGAGGATTGGGAGAAGATGAGAAAGGAGTCTACCGGGTGGGAAAGTGGGAAAAAGGGGAGAGCGGGTATCTAAAACTGAATAGCAAGGGGCTGAGAATGGGAGGAGTGTGGGAAAAGGGGATGAAGGGGCAAAAGGAGGGAATGGGACACCAAAAGTGAATTGGGGTGCAGCTGACGATAACGGAGGGGAGAGATGTGAAAGGAGAAATAGGGAGAAGGGTGGACACTCCCTATGGGGAGATGAATGTGGGGCACTTGATCAGCAGCCTGGAATGGCTGGAGTTCCTGTGGACTCTGTGAACACTCAGTGCCAGCACAACCACGAGGTGATAACCCCGTTCCTCATGGAGCACAGAGCTGAGCGTGGGGCAGAGCAGGTCCCGTCAGGCCCTGGCCTGGGAATGACCCTGGAGCCCCTCAAAACCTCCCTGGGAATCACCCCAGAGCCCCCAGCACTCCTTGTGCCCATCCCTGGGGCTTCCTGCCCCTCCCCCAGTGACTCTGTGGCTCTCCCAGTCCATCCCAGTCCCTCCCAGTGCCACCTCAGTTCATCCCACTGTCCCCATAGTCCCTCCCAGACCCTGCCCGTCCTTCTCAGTCAAATCCCAATCTATGCTCAGTCATTCCCAGCCTTCTCAGTCCACTCCCAGTCCTCCACCCTCTTTCCCAGTGCACCCCTAGTGCCTCCCAGTCCATTTCCAGTTCCTCTCAGTGCCACACCAGCCCTCTCCCATCTCTCCCAGTGCCCCCCAGTTTTGCCATCTCACTTATGTCCACAAGGGAAGAGGACTCCTTGGAGGGAGGGCTGCACTACTGGATTGTGCTCACAAGGGGCAGTACTACTCAGAAAGAGGGTGCTGCAGTACCCAGCTGTGTCCACAAAAGGGGGAGCACTGTTTGAGGGGCAGGCCTGCAGTATCTGGCTGTGTTCACAATGGAACAGCACCACTCAGCGGGTGTGGTGGCTGCAGTACTGGGTTATGTTTAAAAGGGGGCAGCACGACTTGGCAGGGGGGTCTGCAGTACCATGCTATGTCCACAAGGAGGTAGTACTGCTTGGGGTGGAGGGGGTGTAGTGCCAAGTTTTGTCCACAAATAGGCAGGACTCCTCAGTAGGGGAGGGGTCTGCATTAGCGCCTTGTGTCCACAAGAGGGCAGCACTGCTAGGGGGAGGGTTGTGGGGCTGCAGTACTGGCTTATGTCCACAAGAGAAGAGGACTCCTTGAAGGGAGGGGCTGCAGTACTGGATTGTGTTCCCAAGGGGACAGTACAGCTCGTAGGGGAGGGCTGTAGTATCATCCTATGCCCACAAAGGGGCAGCACTGTTAAGAAGGAGGGAACACCAGTATCATTCTGGGTCCAAAAGGGGGCAGCATTGCTTGTGGAGAGGGCTGCAGTACCGCACTGTGTCCACAACAGGGCAGCACTGCTCGTAGAGGGAGGGGGTTGCAGTACTAAGTTCTGTCCACAAGGGTGCAGGACTGCTCGGGGCGAGGTGGGGGCTATGGTACAACCTTGTGTCCACAAGGCCACAGCACTGCACAGGGGGAGATGGGCTGCAGTAC
The DNA here is from genome assembly GCA_030060385.1 of Muscicapa striata striata. Classification (NCBI taxonomy): domain Eukaryota; kingdom Metazoa; phylum Chordata; class Aves; order Passeriformes; family Muscicapidae; genus Muscicapa; species Muscicapa striata. The sequence goes on along the minus strand of JAREIS010000812.1, from coordinate 52,189 downwards.
CATGTTGTGATCACAAGGGGTCGACACAGCTCTGCAGGGGGAGGGCTGCAGTTCCATGCTGAGTCCAGTAGGGAACAGCACTGCACAGAAGGAGGGGCCTGCAGTACTTAGCTGTGTTCAGAAGGTGGCAGCACTGCTCAGAATTAAGCAGCTGCAGTACCATGCTGTGTCCAAAAGGGGACAGTACTGCTCAGAATTAAGCAGCTGCAGTACCATGCTGTGTCCAAAAGGGGGCAGCACTTCTAGGGAGATGAGGGAGGGGTTACAGCATTATGATATATCCACAATGGGACAGCACTGTTCAAAGTGGGGGGGCCGCAGTACTGGATTTTGTCCACAAGGGGGAGAACTGCTGGGGAAGGATGGGGGCTCCAGTGCCCTGCTGTGTCCTCAGGGGGACAGCACTTCTTGGAGAGGGGTGCTGCAGTACCCTTTTGTGTCCTTAGTGGAGCAGCACTACAAGGAAGGGGGGGGCTGCATTACCAGGTTGTGTCCACCAATGCACAGCGCTGCTCAGGGAGGGCGGGGTCTGCAGTACCATGCTGCGTCAACAAGGAGGCAGCACTGCTCAGTAAGGAGGGGCTAAAATACAGGGCTGGGTTTCCAAAGGGGGCAGGACTGCTCAGAAGGAGGAGGCTGCAGTACCTAGCTGTGTCCACAAGTGGGCAGCATTGCTTAGTGGGGAGACCTTCAGGACGGAGTTGTGCACAGAAGGGGGCAGCACTGCTTAGGGAGGAGGGGGGCTGCAGTATGTTGTTGTGTCCATAAGGGGCAAAACTGCTCGTGTAGGGGAGGGCTTCAGGCTGCAGTAGCTAGCTGTGTCCACCAGGGGGTAGCACTGCTCAGATAAGAGGGGGCTGCAGTAGAATTCTGTGTCCACAAGGGAGCAGCACTCCTCAAGGGGTGGGCCTGCAGTACTGGGTTGAGTCCATAAGGGGGCAGCACTGTTAGTGAAGGAGGGGGAGCTGCAGTGCTGTGATTTTTCCCACAAGGGGCTAGAACTGCTCAGGGGTGGTGCGATCTGCAGTACCATGCTGTGTCCACAACTCGAGAGCACTGTTCTGATGGGGTGTCTGCACTACCAGGTTGTGGGTTGTGTCCACAAGGGGGCAGCAGTACTCAGAAGGGGGGGTGTAGTACCATGCTGTGTCCACAAAAAACCAGCACTGCTGGGGGGAGGGGTGGCTACAATACTGGGCTGGGTCCATAATAGGGCAACATTGCTCAGAAGGAGGGAGGTTGAAGTGCCAGGTTGTGTCAAAAAGGGGCAGCACTGCTTGGGGAGGTGGGGGGCTGCAGTACTGGGTTGTGTCCACAAGGAAGCAGCACTGCTCAAAGAGGAGGCTGCAGTACTTGGCTCTTCCCAGAAGGGGGCATCACTTCTCAAGGGATGGGGGTTGCAGTACCGTGCTGTGCCCACTAGGAGGCAACTCTGCTCAGAAGGAGGCAGCTGCAGCACCATTCTGTGTCCTCAAGGGGGCAGCACTGCTTGGGGGCTGCAGTACCATGCTATGCCCACCAATGGCCAGCACTACTCGGAAGGGAGGGACTGCAGTACCATGCTGTGCCCACTAGGAGGCAGCACTGCCCAAGGGGAGGGACTTCAGTTCTGGACTGTGTGCACAAAGGGGCAGCAATGCTCAGGGGGAGCAGCTGTAATACCGGGATGTGTCCACAAGGGGGCAGCAGTGTCCAGCTGGTGGGGCTGAAATACCATGCTCCATTTGAAAGGGGGCAGCACTCCACAGATGGGGGCAGTTGCAGTACCAGGCTGTGTCCACAAGGAGGCAGCACTATTCAAGGAGGGGGGAGATTGCAGTACCAGGGTGTGTCCGTAAGGGAGCAGCATTACCAAAAAGGGAAGGGCTGCAGTACCATGCTGTGTCCACATGGCTGCAGTGCTGAGTTTTGTCCACAAAAGGGCAGGACTACTTGGAGGGTGGGAGGACTGCAGTACCTGATTGAGTCCACAAGGCAGCAGCACTCCTCAAGGGGTGATTCTGCAGTACTGGGTTGAGTCCACAAGGGGCCAGCAGTGCTCAGTGGGGGTCTACAGTACCATGCTGTGTCCATAAAAGGGCTGCATGGTTAGGGGAGGGATGGGAGCTGCAGTGCCGAGTTTTGTTCACAAGGGGGCAGGACTCCTCAGAGAGGGTATGGGCTGCAGGACCATTCTGTGTCCATATGGGGGGAGCACTGCTCTGACGGGGTGTCTGCAGTACTGGGTTGTGTCCACAAGGGAGAGCAGTGCCTGGGTGCAGGGGGCTACAGAGCCATGCTGTGTTCACGAGGGGGTGGTACCCCTCAGAAGGGAACCCAGGAGCCATTGTGGCACTCCAGAGCCCCATTTAACCAGAGGTCATTGTGACACTCCAGAGCCTTGCTGAATCAGAGAGAACACTGTGACACTCCAGAACCTCATGGCACGAAGGGTTTATTGTGGCACAGCACTAAGGGTTTATTGAGGCACGGCAGGATCCCAGGGAATCAATTGTCCATTGTGACAATGCAGATCCCAGGAGATCATGGTGACGCTACAGAATTTCATGGAGCCAAGGGTCCGTTGTTACAAAGCAAGGCCTTGTGGAGCCAAGGGTCCCTTGTTAAACTGCGTGGCCTCATGGAGCCATGAGCCATTGAGACTGAGGAATTCATGGAAGCAAGAGTCCATTGTTACACTATGGGGCCCTATGGAACAAGGGGAGCACAATGACATTGCGGGGCCTCATGGAATGATGGAGACTGTTCTGACACTTTGGGACCCACTGGAACACTAGAGACCATTACAGGATGGCAGGGCCTCATGGAATCAAGAGCACTACAGTGAACACTGTGGGTCTGCATGGGATGAAGGGTCCATTCTGACATCGTGGAATCAAGGGGACCATTGTGACTCTATGGGACACCATGGAAACAAAGGTGCATTGTGACACAGCAGGGTCTCGTGAAATCATGGAGGCCGTCTTTACACTTTGAGGCCTTTTGAAACCAAAGGGCCATTGTTGCACTTCAGAGCCTTGTGGAGCCAAGGGGACCCTAGTGATACTTTGGGGTCTCAGTGAAACCAATGGTCTGTTGTGACATTGCAAGGCCTTATGGGATCATGGAGACTATTCTAACACTACAAGCCTCATTGACCAAGGAACCATTGTGACACTCTATGGGTCTTGTGGGTCCAAGAGGTGATTGTGTCACTGTGCGGCACCATTGAACCAAGGAATCCATTGTGACACTACAAGGCCCCATGGAACTAAGGATTCATGTAACAGTGCTGGACCCCTTGGAACCAAATGTCCATTGTGACATTGCGGGGCCTCATGGAATCCTGGAGGCCATGATGACACTTTGAGGCCTCATTGAATCAAGGGGCTCTGCAGGGCCTCATGGAACTTCTGACATTGTGAGTCCCCATGGAACCAAGGGTCCATTGTGATACTGCGGCACCAAGGAGACCCCTGTGACACTGCAAGGCCTCATGGAAACAAGGGACCATTGTGACACTGTGGAGCTCCATGGAAACAAGAGGCCAGTGGGACACAACTGGGCCTCATGGAACCAAAGATCCAATATGACACAACCATTGTGACACTGCACAAAAGGCCACTATTACACTGAGGGGCCTCATGGATCTAAAGGAACCAAGGGAACAGGTCTGGTTGCCTTGGCCTGACTGGTCCAACTGCCCTTGGCATGTTGAGGGTCTTTTCTCACGTGCCTCTTAAACACTGGAGTTCTGGGCTTTCCTTCAAATGGAAAAGAACTGTCCTTTTCATCTAGGCACCCATGGCCCAAACAGGATTCCACCTCCAAAAGTCCCAATATACAGTGATTGCTCCCATACAAAAAGATGTCAGTACCAACAGGCCTGACTGCCCTTGTCTTCCTGAGGGCCAGCTCTCACCTGCCTTTAAACACTGGGGCTCAGTGCTTTCCTTCCTATGGAAAAGAACTGTTCCTCCTGCACAGAAACTCCATACCAAAATTGGTATTTTCCTCTAAAATTCCTATCCGCAGGAGTTTCTCCACACCAATAGCTGCCAAAACAGGTAGGTCTGGCTGGCCTTGGCATCTGGTGGTCTCCCCTAATTTGCCCTGAGACACTGGGGCTCCATGCTTTCCTTCCTATAGGAAAGAACCATCCTTGTCCAGGTGCTCATGGCTGAAATTGGAATTCTGCCTCCAAAATTCTGTGTAACCAAGGATTGCTCCCAGACAAAAGCTACCAGGACAGATGGGTCTGGCTGGTCTTGGCCTTTGGTGGCTACTGCTCACCTACCCCTGAAACACCAGGGCTCTATGATTTCCTTCCAGTGGAAAAAAGCCATCCTTCTTCTCCAGGCTCCCATGGATGAAACTGAGATTCCACCTCCAGAAATGCTATATCCAAAGATTGCTCCTGCACTAAAGCTGCCATTACAGACAGGTCTGGCTGTCCTTGGCTCCCTGAGGGCCGGCTCTCACCTGCCTTCCAAACACTGGGGCTCTGTGCTTTCCTTTCTCTGGAAAAGAACTGGCCTTCTCTTCTGTGGGGTTAATTCTCCGATGTTCTAGGCACCATTTCTCAGGCTGTGATTGTCTTCTTTAATGAGCCAAGCAGATAATAGTTCCTCTAGAGTTGTTTATTGCAAAGGCACATCAGTCTCGAAAGGCAAAGAGTCACAAGCATAAGTTTTGGTATAGTGTCCCAATTAGAAGTAGAAGCTGCTCCTGTCAAGGTGCCAGGAAGCTGATGTTGCTGCAGCAGCTCCTATCTTCTTTGGGTGATGATGATGGCGGTGAGGGAGCAGGAACAAAAGCAAAAGGCAAAGCAAAGTGCTCTCCCCAATGCATAGATTCTTATATAGAAACTTCCCAACAAGCTGAAGACCAAAACTCAAAACACTGCTTCTTAACCTATTAGAATTCTAGTTTTTAGCACGCCAGGTTATGTATAAACTACGCATATGGTCTGTCTTGTTCTATCTGAAAAATGTAAGCAATCTTCTTCCTATAGTTTGATTATGTCTAAAACTATGTTCCTGGAGCCTCCACTGAAACACTAGTACCTAGGACTAGGTTTTTCAACCTTCGCTAGAACTGACACTTCTACTCTGGCATCTGAGACCTTTTACTCACTAAAAGCACTTAAAGCTTATTCCTAATTACTTACTTAGTTGCTTAATTATTCCAAAACTTAAGCTTTTTCTCTATTTTATGTGTGAGTGGCTTAACATACTTCAATCTATCCAAAGGTTTTAATTTAATCCCTGCACTCTGATGTCTCTCTGAAGAATTCAGAGAGACTCTTGACTTACAGACTCCAACACTTCTGCAGGCAAAAAAAGGGCTGAAATTGGGATTCAACATTCAAAACTTCTAATATCCAAGGGCTGCACCCAGACAAACCTGCCAGGACAGACAGGTCTGCCTGGCCTTGGCCTCTGGTGGCTGCCTCTTATCTGCCCCTGAAACCTGGGGCTCAGTGGTTTCCTTACTGTGGACACCAGTGTTGGGAGGACTTGGGGGGGAGACCTCGGACCCTTGCGAAGGGATCGGGGCCACTTGCAGAGGAACGGCGAGGGGACTATGCCAAGACAATCAATGTGATTGATAACACATAATCCGCTTTATTGAGAGCATCAGTAATTTTTATAGCCCAGAATAACATAAATTAGCATTATTATTATTAGTACAATCTTATTGGTTTTTGCTATGTACGCCTTCTCTTATTATTGGTTATTGCAAGTGTGAGATAACCACTCCTACTGAGTTTCTAGCCAAAATGTATACGTGCTAGGTAACAATTAGTCTTGGCTGCTACTTGCCTTTTTCTTACACTTATTGTTATATAGTATAAATCCCAGGGTTATGCTTCGCTTGCTACGTGCTACCTAGAAGTTATAAGGCCTTGATTGAACAATAGTCGTATGTATTACTTATCAACTAACTCTGCAAATTATGCTAACTGTATGGCTTTTGCAAAATCTCTGCTTAGCAAAAGCTATTGCTCAACAAAAGCTGTGTGCCTGCAACAAGGCCTTTACTGTCTGCTTAGGAGCAAGGCCTAGCTTTCTGCTTAGCAGGAGCTATACTCCTGCTTCCATCGATCTATATCCATAGTTATGTCTATGGTTCTCTAACCAATTCTCAACACACCATGGTGACACTGTGGGGCCTGGTTAAATGAAGGGGCCATTGTGACACTGCACGGTATCATGGACCCAAGGGACCATTGTGACACTGTGGGGTCTCGTGGCACCAAGTACACCACTATAGCCCTGCTGGGCTGCATGGTCCCAAGGGGCCGGTGTGAAGCAGCAGGGCTTTGTGGAACCAAGAGGCCATTGCTGCATTACAGGGCCTCGTGCAGCCACAGGGCCATTGTGATCCTGCAGGGCACCGTGGATCCATGGAGATCACTGTGACACTGTCAGGCCCCACAAAACCAAAGGGCAATTGTGACCCTGCAGGGCCTCATGGAAGCAAGGGGCCATTGTGACACTGCAGAAGCAAGGAGAACATTGTGACACTCATGGAACCAAGGGGAAATGGAACCGATCTGGCTGGTTTTGCTTCCCAGGAGCAACCTGACAGGTCCAACTGATCCTGGCATGTCTAGGGCTACTGCTCGTCAGGGCCTGGAGCACTGGGGCCTCGTACTTTCCTTCCTTTGGAAAAGAAACATTTGTCTTTCCACAGCTAAAATCGATACTCGTCCTGAAAACTTCCCTATGTGCAAGGGTTCTCCCAAACTAAAGCTGCCAGGACTGAGAGCTCTGGCTGGCCTTGGCCTCTGGTGGTCACTTGTCTCGAGGAAGACCTGAGGAAAGTATTTGAAGAGGTTTGACTGCTGGAACATCAATGAGTCTCTCATCCTTGGAAAAACTCAGATGATCATAACTTTAATGACCCTCTCGGGGCTTTGGTGCTGTTTACATCAGACTCAGTCCCTGAGAGTGTGCTCAAAAATTTCCCAAGAACTCAAATTGAAATTCAAAATTCAAGTTTCTTTAACTTTTAATGGGTTCCACTGAGAGGACACAACTGACAAAGTGTCCCCAAGTTCCAGAACATTGATGGAAGTGATGATATGAGAATACAAGCAAGGAAAAGGTGTCTCTGATGCAGAGCAAATGTGAATGTGTTTCAGGAATGCAGAGGGCCAAGGCCTGAGCCCCAGCCCCTGCCAAGGCACATCCTGTCCCTCCCTCATTGCTCAGGGCTCTTCCCGGGCCACTGGGCTCTGGGGATGTGCAATGCCAAGGGCAGGACCATGGGGCGGCCCCTGCCAGGCTGCTGAGCAGGGACAAGGAGGCAATGAGGCCCCAGCACAGCAAGGCTCACTTGTCCCCTGCTGGCCAAGGGCCCAGGGCCAGCAGCCATGGCCCAAGTGCTGCAGGAGTTGGCTCTGGCAGGGCCTTTCAGCTGCTGCCCATCCCTGTGCCCTCTGCAGCCCAGGCTGTCCTACGGTGTCCATGCCCTGCGCCTCTGTCCCTGCAGGCTGTCGGCATCCCCCGGCTGCCCCACCTGGCTGGCCCCTTCCTTTGCTGACAGCTCTGCATCCTGCCTGCCTCTGCCTGGGCACACAAAGCCTTTGCCTTGATATGAAAAGGTTTAATCCAATTTTTGCTCTGCCTGTGAACTTTTAGCACAGGAACAGGGCATGCAGGGGCTGATTTGCCAACAAGGATGATTGGAAGACAAGAATCCATCTGGCTCAAGGGTGCAGTGATAGAAAAATCAAGGACTGAACCTGGAATCTTTGGGCAGGTTTTATGGAAATGGTTAAATTGTAATACACATGTAGTGACTGAATATAAGAAACTTACTTGAATAATTACCTGTCCATGTAAGTTTAGTAGTTATCTCACATTGGATATCAGGCTTGAATAAATTATGTCTGCTTTAGCACTGGATTAGTTTTAAGGAGTCTTATTCTGGTATTTCAGAGATGTGGCGACAGTGGGGCGTGACAAAAACAAGGAATGTACTGTGACATCTTGGAAACTCCTAGAACAAAGAGTCCATTGTGACACAGCAGAACCCCATGGAACCCAAATCCATTTTGGCTCATTGACGCCACGTGGAACCAATGGTTCATTGTGACACTGCAGATCCAAAGAGACCATTGTGACTGAGGAACCTCATGGAACCAAGAGTCCATTGTTACACTGTGGGGCCCTGTGGAACCAAGGGGAGCACAGTGACATTGCGGGGCCTCATGGAACAATGGAGACTGTTCTGACACTTTGGGACCGACTGGAACCAAGGGGCCATTACAGCATGGCAGGGCCTCATGGAATCAAGAGCACTACAGTGAACACTGTGGGTCTGCATGGGATGAAGGGTCCATTCTGACATCGTGGAACCAAGGGTACCATGGTGACACTAAGGGGCACCATGGAGCCAAAGGTGCGTTGGGACATAGCAGGACCTCATGAAATCATGGAGGTCATTTTTACACATTGAGGCCTCATGAAAGCAAAGAGCCATTGTGGCACTTCTGAGCCTTGTGGAGCCAAGGGGACCCTAGTGACACCGTGGGTCTCAGTGAAACCAATGGTCTGTTGTGACACCGTGGGGTCTCATGGAATCAATGATCTGTTTTGACACTGTAGGACCTTATGGGATCATGGAGACTGTTCTGACACTACAGGTGATGCCTTGGAATGGCTACCTAGAACAGAGGCTAGACAAGGTTAAGAGAATAAAGTAGGTATTTATTAAAGGCCTTCAATAGATACACCTTGGGCAGCCAAAAGCCTTCCAGAGGCTATATCCAACATGGATGGTGGTCACCAAATTTTCAGACAGATATAAGTTTTGTCCATTTGCATGTCAGGGTTAATTCTCCAATTACAGCTTCAGGTAATGAAGTCATATTCCCCCAGTTTGCTACCCCCAAATCACTTTTGTTTATACTTTTCAGGGCATGAGGCTGTAGGGTGTCCTGAGTTTCAGGCCTAGAAGCATTGTTTTGTCTGACCAAAATCTGAAGACTTAAAACTAACACTTTATATGGAGTTTAGAGTTATGAATTAATGCAGAACAGCATTTGTAAAATATAAAGGCTAAAATCTTAAGACCTCACAGTCCTCACTGTACCAAGGGGCCACTGTGACACTTTGCGGCCCCATGGAACCAAGGAGTCCATTGTGACACTACAAGGCCTCATGGAAGCATTGAACCATTGTGACACTGCGGGGTCTTGTCAGGCCAAGGGGTGATTGTGTCACTGTGTGGCACCATTGAACCGAGGAGTCCATGGTGACACTGCAGGGCCCCATGGAACTAAGGATTCCTGTAACAGTGCTGGGCCCCATGGAGCCAAGGGTCCATTGTGATACTGCAGCACCAAGGAGACCCCTGTGACACTGCAAGGCCTCATGGAAACCAGGCACCATTGGGACACTGTGGAACCCCATGGAAACAAGAGACCAGGGTGACTTAGCTGTGCTTATGGAACCAAGGATTCAATATGACAGCCATTGTGACACTGTGGGACTCCATGGATCCAAGGAAACAGGTAACTGGTCCGGTTGGCTCGGCCTGACTGGTCCAACAGCCCTTGGCATATCAAGGGTCTCTTTTCATGTATTCCTGAAACACTGGGGCTCTGGGCTTTCCTTCAAATGGAAAAGAACTGTCTTTCTCATTCAAGTATCCATGGCCAAACTGGAATTCCCCCTCCAAAATTCCCAATATCCAGGGATTGCTCCTACACAAAAGCTGCCATTTGCAACAAGTCTGGCTGCCCTTGTCTTCCTGAGGGCTGACTCTCAGCTGCCTTCAAACACTGGGGCTCAGTGTTTTCCTTCCTATGGAAATGAACGGTCCCTCCTGCACAGGCACCCATGGCCAAATTTGGACATTTTCCTCCCAAAATTCCTTATACTCAAGAGTTTCTCCCAGACAAAAGCTGCCAGGACAGACAGCTCTGCCTGACCTTGGCCTCTCTTGGTCATCTCTATTCCACCCTAAAACACTGGGGTGCCATGCTTCCCTTCCTATGGAAAACAACCATCCTTCTTCTCCAGATGCCCATGGCCAAAATTGGGATTCCACCTCCAAAAGTCCGAGATTCAAAGATTGCTCCTACACAAAAGCTGCCATTCCAGACAGGTCTGGCTGGCCTTGGCCTCCTGAGGGCCGGCTCTCACCTGCCTTCCAAACACTGGGGCTCCGTGCTTTCCTCTCTATTGAAAAGAACTGGCCTTCTCCTCCAGGCAAATAAGGCGGAAATTTGGATTCAACATGTAAAATTTCAACTATACAAGAGTTGCTCTCAGACAAACTGTTGGGGGTTGGGGTTTTGTTGCTTTAATGTATGAGTTTGGAGAATTTTTTCCCATTGTAATGCTAACAGAACCTGCCGGCTGTGCCCAGGGTTTGTGATGGCCCTGGACGGGCGGGTGGGTGGGACCGGAGCTGCTCGGAGGACCGCGGGGGCTGCCGGGCAGGGCTACCCAGAAGAGCGCACGGGCCGGGGCAGGGGCACTGCGGCTTCCGGCGAGAGAGGAGAGAGGAGGCATCCGCTTGGCCCGCACCGCACGTGGGAGAGAGGCAGACAGCCAGACCCTGCTGCCATCAGCTGTCCTGCTACCTCGGAGGCACTGCTGACCACCAGAGACCAAACTCCTCTTGCCTTTTGGGAATACAGCTGATCTTCAGACACTACAGTGAGTGAGGAGCTGCCTCCCACCTGAGCCAGCCCGGCCCCGGCTGCTCCACCCCCACCTCTCCTCGCTCCCGCCTGCTCTGCGGCACGTGTTACAGCCCCGGGGACGGACACAGGCCGAGTGTGTCCGCGTCTAAAGAAAGGACTAGAACCAGGTTATTTTCTTCTGTTCTTTTTGTCAGTAATTTTTTAATAACTGTTGTTGTTTTCTACTTGTGCTGTGAGTTAGAGTAGTAAAGAGCTGTTACTTTTACCTCCTTATCTCTGCCTTGAGTCCTTGATTTGAAACAATTATAACACTCGGAGGGGGGTGAAATTGATTTCTCTATTTCAAAGGGAAACTTCTGCTGTTTATTGGCAGAACCCTGTCCTAAAACCAGGACACTGTTATCTGACACATAACCCTCTACATATGGATGCAGATAACCTGTATAAGCAAAGACAATAAAGAATCCAGCAGGAATTATTTGCCTCTGCTCCCGTCTGTCACATCTCCTCTGGAGCTGGAGGTGCAGCCATGGTGCCCACAGCAGCCCTGGGGCTCTGTGCCCCATGGCCTCCCTGCTGGGCAGCCTCTGCCAGCTCCTGCACAGCCCATGGCACCTGTGGGCCTGCACTGACAGCCCTGCCCGGGCTCTGCCGGGCTCTGGGCCAGCAGAGAGGCCGGGCAGGGCTGGCCATGGCCGGGAACAGGCCCTGAGCCCCGCAGGAGGATGGAGCTGGGCCACAGCCAAACTCAGCCCAGGGCAAACCTGGGCTGAGCAGCCAGGGCTGGCAATGGCTGGGGACAGAGGTTGGCGGTGACAAATGTCCTGGGCCTCCTCCCTGCTCTGTGCATGCCACCAAGGGCACAGAGCAGCCTCCTCTCTCGCCCACTTGCCTGTTTCCAATGCCTTCCACAGGCGCTGGCCCTGCCCCACAAGGCCTGGGCTGAGTCCTGCCCCTGCACGCTCAGCCAGGCTGAGATGGACACTGCTGGTTTCTCTGGCAGGCTCTCTCAGGCCAGCCCAGCTCCCTGCAAGCTGTGCCAGCTGCCCTGAGCTCTGTGCAGCACCAAGGGCCTCTCCCCAGCACAGCCCAGCCGGCTCTGGCCCCACAGCTCTGCTCAGGCCAGGGGCTCTGGGCAGTGGCCCCACGGCCTCAGCCCCTGGCAAGGGCACAGCAGCAGCTGCAGCTCAGACAGGACTCAGCCCCAGCCATGGGCAAGGGGCTTGGCCAAGGCAAAAGGAGGCTCCCTGTGTGCCCTGCTCCCCTCTCCCTGAGCTCCTGAGAGCTCTGCAGCCCCTGCTGCCATCCCATCTGCCCAGGCCAGCACAACAGCCCCGGCCTTGGGGCCCTGCAGAGCTGCTCCTGCTCCAGGCCCAGGGCCCATCCCAGAGCCGGGGCAGCCACAAAACTGTGCCCATTTCTATTCATTCCTGCTCTGATCAGGATGGATCCTCAGCCACTCTGAGGTTGCTGATGAATTTTTCTACTCCAGAGGCCTCTTTTTTGAGCTTTTCAGTTGAGAAATTCAGTGACAAAGGTTCAAAAATATTTTTTCAAAACACCCAAACAAGAAAAGCCCTTGGGAATGATTTAAGTTTTCAATTCTTTTGTGGTTAATTAGAAAGATTTCAAAAGTGTATTCAAAGTGAGAATACTATACTGAAAACAACAAAGAGAGAAATGATTTTTTTGTTTTGTTTGTTTCTAGATTGATATCAGTATGATCCAATTCATAATGATGCCCAGCACCTTGTAATACAGTCTGAATAAATATGAAAATCATGACACATCATGGCTGAAAATCAATAACACTTTGTCCTCACGTCCTCCCCAACATTTCCCTCATCCAACCCCTGGGACTCCAATGGATCAGGAATGGTGTGGCCAGCAGGACCAGGGCAGTGATTCTTCTCCTGTGCTCAGCACTGGTTGGGCAGAACCTCGAGAGCTGTGTCCAGTTCTGGGCCCCAATTTAGGCAGGACATGGAGGGGCTGGAGCATCTCCAGAGAAGGGCAACAAGGCTGGTGAGGGGTCTGGAACACAAGTGTTGTGAGGAGCGGCTAGGGGGGCTGGGGATGTTTATCCTGGAAAAGAGGAGGCTCAGAGGAGACCTCATCACTCTCTACAACTCCCTGACAAGAGGGTGCAGCCAGGTGGGGGTCAGGCTCTTTTCCCAGGGAACAGTGACAGGACAAGAGGACACAGCCTTAAGCTGCACCAGGGGATGTTTTGGCTGGATATTAGGAAATATTCTTCACAAAAAGGGTGATTTGGCATTGGACTGGACTGGGCTGTCCCAGGAGGTGGGTGAGTCACCGTCCCTGGCAATGTTTCAGGAAAGACTGGATGTGACACTGAGTGCCATGGTCTGGGTGACAAGGTGTTGTTGGGTCACAGGTTGGACTTGATGCTCTCAAAGGTCTTTTCCAGCATGGATGATTCTGTGATGATTGTGACACTGCAGGGCCCTGGGGGAGCAAGGGGGCATTGTGACACTGCAGGGCCCATGGAACCAAGTGACATTGTGACACTGAGAGGTTTCAGGGAATCGGGGAGAAAATTGTGACACTCTAGGGCCTTATAGAACTGTGGTGACACCAAGTTGGCTAAGAGTGTGGATCTGCTGGAGAGTAGGAAAGCACTGCAGAGGGTCCTGGACAGCCTGGATCCAGGGCCCCAATCCAACAATGTGAGGTTTGACAAGACCAAGTGCCTAGTTCTGCACTTTGGCCACAACAACCCCTATGTAAGAACTGTCATTCTGGTCCAAAACCCCATGGCTGAAATGGAATTCTACCTCCAAAACTCCCCATAGGATTGCTTACAGGCAAATGTTGCTGAGACAAACAGGCCTGGCTTGCCTTGGCCTCTGCTGAGTGCCTCTGATCTGCCTTGAAAACCTTGGAATCCTGTGGTTTCCTTCCTACAGAAAAGAACTGTCCTTCTTGTCCAGATGCCCATGGCCTCAAGCACTTGGCCACTGTATACAGACAAAAGACCTCTTTGCTCAGTGGAGTGGACACTGAGGACAGCAGAGGAGAGCCCTGGAAATGATGGAAGGGTGGTATCAGGGACGGTGGATCCTTCTGACATAGTGGAAAAGAGACAGAGAAAGAAAGAATTAATGCCAAGGGCAACTGTGGTGGTGCAGACTGGACACAATGAGAGAGGAATTTCTCTCCAAGGGCAAGGCTGTGGTGCAACACATCCCCCAGAAGGAGTCTGGAGAAGCCCAAGGCTTTGTGTGGCCAGGCAGAGGAAGGCAGGACGCAGAGCTGTCAGCAAAGGAAGGGGCCAGCCAGGTGGGGCAGCCAGGGGATGCCGACAGCCTGCAGGGACAGAGGCGCAGGGCATGGACACCGTAGGACAGCCTGGGCTGCAGAGGGCACAGGGATGGGCAGCAGCTGAAAGGCCCTGCCAGAGCCAACTCCTGCAGCACTTGGGCCATGGCTGCTGGCCCTGGGCCCTTGGCCAGCAGGGGACAAGTGAGCCTTGCTGTGCTGGGGCCTCATTGCCTCCTTGTCCCTGCTCAGCAGCCTGGCAGGGGCCGCCCCATGGTGCTGCCCTTGGCATTGCACATCCCCAGAGCCCAGTGGCCCAAGAAGAGCCCTGAGCAATGAGGGAGGGACAGGATGTGCCCTGCCAGGGTCTGGGGCTCAGCCCTTGGCCCTCTGGATTCCTGAAATACATCCAGGTTTGCTCAGCATCAGAGACATCTTTCCCTTGTCTGTACCCTCCTGTCATCACTGCCACCAGTGTTCTGCTCTAACTGGAACCTGGGGGCACTTTGTGAGTTGTATCCCTCAGTGGGACCCATTAAAACTTCAAAAAAACTTTGGAGTTTGAATCTGGGTTCTTCAGAAGTTTTTTTGAGCACACTCTGAGGGACTGCGCCTGATGCAAACAACACCAAACCCCTGAGAGGGTCATTAAAGTCCTTGTGCTGTGTCTCTGCTGCTGAGCTTGGCAGAGCTCCTAGCACAGAGGCTGATCCTGGCAACCAAGAAGAGCTTCAAAAGACATTTCTGCCGAGAAGCAGCTACTCTTCCAGCCCAGCAGGACTGGGGGACTGCCTGCAGCCACCCTGGGCACAGCACAGAGGCGCAGAGAGCTTCAATCAGTCAGGGATGGGAAGATGCTCAGAAGTGGCTGGGGCAGAATCACTCCCAGCCCTTGACACAGGAAGCCTCTGGCTGCAGGAGAATGCAGCTGCAGCTCCTGGAGTGATCTCCTAGAGCTGGAACATCCCAATGCCTACAGACTCTGTGAGTACATTCTCTGATTCTCTCTTGTGTCCATCAACCAGGGCACTTTGCTGGGGCAGGGACTCTGCTGCCTGCCAGGGTTCGCTCTCAGCCAGCCTTGGGAGCTGCTCACAGCACTGGGGGGCAAGTTCTGGGTAAAAGGAGACAGGTGGAAAGTCTTGGAATTGTTGTCCTTGTGTGGTGAGGATGCTGCATGGTTCAGGACTGCTCCCAGCATAACATTTACCTGCAGAGAATTTCCAGGTAGATTATACAGGGAGCACAGCAAGTCAGGGGCTGCATAAAAGGGAAAATCCCATTTTTAATCTAATTTTTAAATCTACTTTTCTGGGTTGCCTGAAAGTGAAATAGCACACGGATATTCATCTCTCGGTTCAGGATGAGAAAAATTTTTAAAAATTCTCTCAGAATTCAAAAAAGTAGGCAGTGACAGAAATCAGCACAGGGCCCCTTACAGGCAGCATCAGCATTCCTTTTCCAACCTCCTCAGGGTTGCTGTGACATTGCCATCAGAGCCTGCAGAGGCAGAGCTGGCCCTGGGCAGTGCCCTGTTCTGAGAGGGGTCTGCAGGGCAGAGCTGAGCCCCCAGGGCTGGGCTTGGTTTTGGCAGCGCTTGCAGAGCTCAGCCCTGGGCACAGGGAAGTAGCTGCTGGCAGGGACAGCTCCAGGCAGAAGAGCCCTGGGCAGGCAGAGATGGGAAAGTGCCAACAAGCTGGGCTGGGATATTTAAAGTTCTCTCCAAACTGAATTATTCCATGATTACTTTTCTTACAGATCCCCATGCCAAGACACATCAAATGTCCAACAGCAGCTCCCTCAGTCACTTCCTCCTGCTGCCATTGGCACACACACGGCAGCTGCAGCTCCTGCACTTCTGCCTCTTCCTGGGCATCTCCCTGGCTGCCCTCCTGGCCAACGGCCTCATCATCAGCGCCGTAGCCTGCAGCCACCACCTGCACACCCCCATGTTCTTCTTCCTGCTCAACCTGGCCCTCACTGACCTGGGCTGCATCTGCACCACTGTGCCCAAAGCCATGCACAATTCCCTCTGGGACACCAGGACCATCTCCTACTCAGGATGTGCTGCTCAGCTCTTTTTCTTTTTCATCTTCATTTCATCCGAGTACTATCTCCTGACCGTCATGTGCTACGACCGCTACGTGTCCATCTGCAAACCCCTGCACTATGGGACCCTCCTGGGAAGCAGAGCTTGTGTCCACATGGCAGCAGCTGCCTGGGCCAGTGGCTTTCTCACTGCTCTGCTTCACACAACCAATACATTTTCCCTGCCCCTGTGCAAGGGCAATGCCCTGGGCCAGTTCTTCTGCGAAATCCCACACATCCTCAAGCTCTCCTGCTCACACTCAAACCTCAGGGAACTTGGTCTCCTTGGTGTTAGTGCCTGTTTGTCACTTGGTTGTTTTGTGTTCATGGTTTTCTCCTATGTTCAGATCTTCAGGGCCGTGCTGAGGATCCCCTCTGAGCAGGGACGGCACAAAGCCTTTTCCACCTGCCTCCCTCACCTGGCTGTGGTCTCCCTGTTTCTCAGCACAGCTGTGTTTGCCAACCTTAAGGCCTCCTCCATCTCCTCTCCATCTCTGGATCTGTCCCTATCAGTTCTATACTCAGTGGTGACTCCAGCCCTGAACCCTCTCATCTACAGCCTGAGGAACCAGGAGCTCCAGGCTGCACTGTGGACACTGATGACTAAAAGGTTTCAGGAACATTAAACTGCTGGCAAATTTATGCAAATCACTTGTAATAAAGTTATTTTTCATAGTTCTTGTTGTTTTGGTCTTGGAGCATATATTCCTTGTTCTACTTTTCTAGCAAAGTAATGTCATTGTTTGTGCCATTTCTTTTTTTGTTTCTCTACACAATACCTGTGGCCACAGACTGTGTCAATGAGGGCCTGTGATCCAAATGGTTTTAAAGGAATTGAAGGATCTCCCAGCCAAGTCTTCTTCAGAGGTGCCCCTTTTGTTCCCTTCTCTGGAGCTGCAGCAGCAGTGTCTGTGTGCAGAGCTGGGGCAGATCAGTGCTGGCACAGCAGCTGTGCCCAGCAGCAGCACTTGGTGTTGCCAATGCTGCTCCTGTGCCACTGCCCTGCTGCCCTCCTGCCCCTCGTGTTGCTGCAGGGCCTGAGTGCTCTCGGGGCTGGGCACAGCCCTGGGGGTGGCAGTGCCGGGGCTGCAGCAGGGACAGGCCATGGGCACTGCTGGGGCAGCGCTGACGCCTCAGGGCAGGGCCTGGGGGCTCCAGGCTCCTTGGCCAGGCTCTTTCCAGAACACTTGGCCAGGCCAATGCTGAGCAGAGAAAACCCCCGTGAGCAGCCCCAGGCTGGCCGTGGGCAGGCTGGGGGCAAACAGCATGGCTGGGGCTCTGCAAGGTCCCTGCAAGGGGGAGACCCTGGCAAGGAGCAGCAGAGCAGGGGCTGATCCATCCCCACTGCGCTGGACACCCCAGGGCAGCGTCCCAGAGCGTCCTTGTGCACCTGCCAACAACATCCCCCCTCTGCAGCCCTGGCCTCTACCCCAGCTCACACAGGTGCCGCATCCTTGCAGGCACAGACACGGCAGCACTGGCTCAGGAGCCCCAGTTTGCATTGCCCAGAGCAGGCGTCAGCACCCCATGGTGCTGCTGTGGGGAGATGGAGCTGAGTGAGCACAAATGCCATCAGCTCCTGGGGCCAGCAAGGGCTGGGGGACGGGAGGGAAAACACTCTGGTTTGTTGTGGCCTCTGAAGTCAGACAGAAAGTTTGTTCCCATGAGCTGTGAGTTACCTGTCCCACTGCAGACACTACTGCTCAGGGCCAGGGCTGCCTGGCAGCCACACCCAAACTGCCCTGAGCATTTCCTTTGTCTCATCATTGCTTTCTTTAGTCTTTCCTGATCCAGATTTCTTCCTATTGCCCAACCCTGTCTCCTACCCTGTAAGCAGCCCATCCCTGTTTGCCTTTTCCTTTCTGGTCCCACTCCCCTTTTCAGTTCCTGAGCTGGCACCATGGGAACATCCCTTGGGGAGCAGGATCATCCTACAAGTGCTTCAGGAATTGTCTGCAGGCTCCTGCAGTGCCTCATGCTGCTCGCTTGCCAGAGGCACCACAGGCAAGGGGGCACATCTGGACTGCTGTGTCTGGATGTGGGGCTCCCTGTTCTGGGCAATGAGGAGGGGCTGGAGAGGCTCTGCAGGACTGACAGGTTGGGCTTTCGGACTGAGAGGAGAAGCTGAGGGACCTGGGCTGCTGCACCTTGTGAAGAGGAGGCCCAGGGCTCATCCTGCAACTGCTGCATGGGTGGTTTCAGAGAATCACGGAATCAGCCAGGCTGGAAAAGACCTTGGAGATCATCAAGTCCTACTTCTGCCCTGACACCACCTTGTCTCCTCTGAGCCTCCTCTTCTCCAGGATAAACATTCCCAACTCCCTCAGGCACTTGTCACAGCACTTGTGTTCCAGATCCCTCACCAGCCTTGTTGCCCTTCTCTGGACACACTCCAGCCCCTCCATGTCCTTCCTAAATTCGAGGGCCCAGAACTGGACACAGCACTCAAGGTGTTTTCCTACAAGTGCTGAGTGCAGGGGAAGAATCCCTGCCCTGCTTCTGCTGGCCACATTGTTCCTGATTCAGGCCAGGTGCCATTGGCCTTCTTGGCCACCTGGGCACACTGCTGGCTCATGTCCAGCCTGCTGTCCATCATGCCCCCAGCTCCCTTTCTCCCTGGCTGCTCTCCAGACACTCTGTCCCCAGCCTGTAGCACTGCAGGGGTTGTTGTGGCCAAAGAGCAGGTCCCGGCACTTGGACTTTTTAAATCTCACCTTGTTGGTTTTGGGCCCTGCATCCAGCCTGTCCAGGTCTCTCTGGAGAGCCATCTGACCTTCCAACAGATCAACACTTCCAGCCAACTTGGTGTTACCACGGTTCCATGAGGCCCTAGAGTGTCACAATGGTCTCCATGATTCCCAGTGTCACAGAGTCCCTTGGATCCTTGAGCCCCACAGTGTCACAGTGGCCTCTGCTGTTCCACAAGGACCCAGACTGTCACAATGCACTCCTTGCTTCCATGTAGCCCCACAGTGTCACAGTGGCCCCTTGGCTCTGTGGTGCCATGTCCTACACAGTGTCACTATGTTCCTCTGAGTTCCACGAGGCCGTGCAGTGTCACAATGGCCCCTTGCTTCCCCAGGGCCCTGCAGTGTCACAATCATCACAGAATCATCCATGCGGGAAAAGAGCATTCAGAGCATCAAGTCCAGCTTGTGATCCAACACCACCTTGTTGGTAGTGCCAGACCATGGCACTGAGTGCCACATCCAGTCTATCCTTAAAATTTTCCAGAGACAGTGACTCACTCACCTCCCTGGGAAGACCATTCCAATTGGCAATCACACTTTTTGTGGAGAAAATTTCCTAATGTACAGTTTAAACATCGCCTTTTGCAGCTTTATGACTGTGTTCTCTTATGCTGTCACTGTTCCCTTGGAAAAGAACCCGACCCCCACCGGCTGCCCCCTCCTGTCAGGGAGCTGTAGAGAGGGATGAGGTCTCCCCTGAGCCTCCCCTTCTCCAGGGTAAAGATCCTCAGCTCCCTCAGCTGCTCCTCACAGGACTTGTGTTCCAGACCCCTCACCACCCTTGTTGCCCTTCTCTGGACACACTCCAGCCCCTCCATGTCCTTCTTAAATTGGGGAACCAGAACTGGACACAGCACTCGAGGTGCTGCCAAATGAGTGCTGAGCACAGGGGAAGAATCACTGCCCTGGTCCTGCTGGCCGCACCATTCCTGATCCATAAGAGTCCCAGGGGCTGGAAGTGGGAAATGGTGGGGACGGGGTGGCGACAAAGTGTGACTGATTGTCAGCCATTAAGGGTCTTGACTTTCATATCTATTCAGACTGCATTAGAAGGTGCTGGAGGTCAGTATGAATTGGACATTGATGATATCCTTCTAGAAAACAGGAAAAGAAAACGTAAAAGGACAAAAGATTTCTCTCTGTGTTGTTTTCATTACAGTAAATTCACTTTGAATACACTTCTGAAATCTTTCTAATTAACCACAGAAGAATTGAAAACTTAAATTATTCCCACAGGCTTGTATTGTTAGGGTGTTTTGAACAAATGTTTATCAAACTTTGTCAGTAGATTCCAGAACTGCAGAGCTGAAGAAAGAAGAGGCCTCTGGAGTAGTAAAATTCATCAGCAACCTCCAAGTGGCTGAGGATGCATCCTCATCAGAGCAGGAATGAACAGAAATGGGCTCAGCTTTGTGTCTGCCCCAGCTCTGGGATGGGCCCTGGGCCTGGAGCAGGAACAGCTTTGGAGGGCCCCAAGGCCGGGGCTGTTGTGCTGGCCTGGGCAGATGGGATGGCAGCAGGGGCTGCAGAGCTCTCAGGAGCTCAGGGAGAGGGGAGCAGGGCACACAGGGTGATGGAAGTGGTAATGAAGAGACGGGGTCTTCACGATATACCATGAAGCCGTTTATTGATCCACAAAGCAAAGTTTATATGCTTTTTTACTTATTACTAAAAATAGCGCACCAATCATATTCATGTTGCTAAGTTATATAACTGAGTCCCCACAGAACCAAGTTCCATTGGGATACTGCGGCACCAAGGAGACCCCTGTGACACTGCAAGGCTTCATGGAAACAAGGGACCATTGTGACACTACGGAACCCCATGGAAACAAGAGGCCACTGTGACACATTTGGGTCCAATATGATACTACCATTGTGACGTTACAGGGCCCTGTGGGAACAAGGGGACGCTATGGCATTGCAGGGCCCCACGGATCCAAGGGAGCAAGCAACAGGTCTGGTTGGCTTGGCCTGACTGGTCCAACTGGCCTTGGCATGTCAAGGGTCTCTTTTCATGAGCCCCTGAAACACCAGAACTTTGGGCTATCCTTCAAATTGAAAAGAGCAGCCATTTTCATCCAAAATTCCATGGCCAAAGTGGGATTCCCCTTCCAAAATCCTAATATCCATGGATTGCTCCCATACAAAAGCTGCCGTTACCAACAAGTCTGGCTGTCCTTGTCTTCCTGTGAGCTGGCTCTCACCTGCCTTCAAACACTGGGGCTCACAGCTTTCCTTCCTATGGAAAAGAACTGTCCCTCTTGCACAGACACCTATGGCCAAAATTGGTATTCCTCCTCCAAAATTCCCTATATGCAAGGGTTTCTCCCAGACAAAAGCTGCTAGAACAGACAGGTCTGGCTGGCCTTGTCCTCTGGTGGTCACCTCTAGCCTGCCCTGAGATATCTGGGCTCCATGCTTTTCTTCCTACAGGAAAGAACCTTTATTCTCCAGGAACTCAGGGATGAAATTGGGATTCCACCTCCAGAAGTCCTATATTCAAAGATTGCTCCGACACAAAAGTTGCCATTAAAGACAGATCTGGCTGGCCTTGGCCTCCTGAGGACCAGCTCTCACCTGCCTTCCAAACACTGGGGCTCTGTGCTTTCCTTTCCATGGAAAACAACTGACCTTCTCCTCCTGGCAAAAAGGGCTCAAATTGGGATTCCACATTCAAAATTTTGAATATCGAAGAGTTGCTCCCAGACAAACCTGTCAGGACAGACCAGTGTGCCTGGCCTTGGCCTCTACTGGCTGCAGTTCATCAGTCCCTGAAACACTGCAGCTTGGATGTTTCCTTCCTGTAGAGACCATGGTGACACTGAGGGTCCTCATGGAACCATGGAGACCATTGTGACACTTTGAGACCTTCTGAAATAAAGGGGCCATTATGACACTGCAGGGCACCATGAATCCAAGGAAACATTGTTACACTGTTGGGCCACACGGCACCAAGGACATCACTGTGACACTCTTGGGCCACATGGCCCCAAGGGGCCGGTGTGAAGCAGCAGGGCTTTGTGGAACCAAGAGGCCATTGTTGCATTACAGGGCCTCGTGCAGCCAAAGGGCTGCTGTAATCTTGCTGGGCACTGTGGATCCGTGGAGACAGACCATTGTGGCATTGCCAGGCCCCATGGAATCATGGAGACCATTGTGACACTGTGGGGCTCCACGAAGCCAAAGGGCCATTGTGACCCTGCAGGGCCTCTTGGAAGCAAGGGGTCATTGTGACACTGCAGAAGAAAGTAGACCATTGTGACACTACACGGCCCTATGGAACTAAGGGGACATGGAACAGATCTTACCGGTTTTGCTTCCTGGGGGCAACCTGACAGGTCCAGCTGATTTTGGAATGTTGAGGGTCACCTGTCATCAGCCCCTGGAGAACTGGGGCCCCATGCTTTTCTTCCTATGGAAAAGAACCATCCATCTTCTGAGGTGACCATGGCCAAAATTGATACTCCCTCTGAAAAACTGCCTATATGCAGAGGTGCTCCCAGACAAAAGCTGCCAAGACAGGATGGAGAACTCTGGCTGCCTATGGCCTCTAGTGGTCAACTCTCATCTCAAGGAAGGCCTGAGGAAAGTATTTAAACAGGCTTGTCTACTGCAATATCAATGAGTCTCTTATCCACTGAAAAATTTACATGGTCTTCTGATCATAAGTGTGTCTTTTTTCCCCACTGTCAGTTGAGCAAGAAATAATAATAATAATAATAATAATAATAATAATAATAATAATAATAATAATAATTATTATTATTATTATTATTATTATTATTATTATTATTATTATTATTATTATTATTACTATTATTATTAATATTATTATTACCCTACTTCTGTTATCTGACACATAATCCTCTACATATGGATGCAGATAACCTGTATAAGCAAACACAATCAAGAATCCAGCAGGGATTATTTGGCTCTGCTCCTGTCTGTCTCATCTCCTCTGGAGCTCGAGGTGAAGCCGTGGTGCCCACAGCAGCCCTGGGGCTCTGTGCCCCATGGCCTCCCTGCTGGGCAGCCTCTGCAGCTCCTGCACGGCTCGTGGCACCTGTGGGCCTGCACTGACAGCCCTGCCCCGGGCTCTGCCGGGCTCTGGGCCAGCAGAGAGGCCAGGCAGAGCTGGCCATGGCCGGGAACAGGCCCTGAGCCCCGCAGGAGGATGGAGCTGGGCCACAGCCAAACTCAGCCCAGGGCAAACCTGGGCTGAGCAGCCAGGGCTGGCAATAGCTGGGGACAGAGGCTGGCGGTGACAAATGTGCTGGGCCCCCTCCCTGCTCTGTGCATGCCACCAAGGGCACAGAGCAGCCTCCTCTCTCGCCCACTTGCCTGTTTCCAATGCCTTCCACAGGCGCTGGCCCTGCCCCACAAGGCCTGGGCTGAGTCCTGCCCCTGCACGCTCAGCCAGGCTGAGATGGACACTGCTGGTTTCTCTGGCAGGTTCTCTCAGGCCAGCCCAGCTCCCTGCAAGCTGTGCCAGCTGCCCTGAGCTCTGTGCAGCACCAAGGGCCTCTCCCCAGCACAGCCCAGCCGGCTCTGGCCCCACAGCTCTACTCAGGGCAGGGGCTCTGGGCAGTGGCCCCACGGCCTCAGCCCCTGGCAAGGGCACAGCAGCAGCTGCAGCTCAGACAGGACTCAGCCCAGCCATGGGCAAGGGGCTTGGCCAAGGCAAAAGGAGGCTCCCTGTGTGCCCTGCTCCCCTCTCCCTGAGCTCCTGAGAGCTCTGCAGCCCCTGCTGCCATCCCATCTGCCCAGGCCAGCACAACAGCCCCGGCCTTGGGGCCCTCCAGAGCTGCTCCTGCTCCAGGCCCAGGGCCCATCCCAGAGCTGGGGCAGCCGCAAAGCTGTGCCCATTTCTGTTCATTGCTGTTCTGATCAGGATGGATCCTCAGCCACTTTGATTTTGCTGATGAATTTTTCTACTCCAGAGGCCTCTTTTTTGAGCTTTTCAGTTGAGAAATTCAGTGACAAAGGTTCAAAAATATTTTTTCAAAACACCCAAACAAGAAAAGCCCTTGGGAATGATTTAAGTTTTCAATTCTTTTGTGGTTAATTAGAAAGATTTCAAAAGTGTATTCAAAGTGAGAATACTATACTGAAAACAACACAGAGAGAAATGATTTTTTTTTTGTTTTGTTTGTTTCTAGATTGATATCAGTATGATCCAATTAATAATGATGCCCAGCACCTTGTTGTCACGGTGTGACTGGGGTTTGCCAATTTTAATATATTTAATTTCTTTTGGGGATCGAGTTTAGGAGTAAAGACAAAGCAGGCTCAAAGCTTAAACAGGGAACTAGAAATTTATTAACAACACAAAACAATTCAGAATGAGATTTCCAGACTATTTCTTCCTCCCTCTTTCTTCATACCAGCAACATACAGAAAAAAAAAACAACAAACTTCGGTCAGTTATTCACTTAAATAATCATTTCAGTTCAATCAAGGGAGAGAAGCCCCTTCTTTTGTTTAGGTCTAGAGGGTGTCTCACTCTCATAATCTGCACCCACCCGGAAACTACAAATTATGATTTTTCCTCCCATTTTTACAGTCCTTCTAGAGCTGTGTATGGGTTGCTGAAAAACACATGGGGTGTCATTTTAAAGGCAGGCTGCTGAGAACACAAAAAGACTCTTCATCTCACTCTCCACTCAAATATCTCTGTCCAATTCCAGTCCCAAAGACAGAGAGCTCCACTTCCTGAGGCCCATTTCTCAGGCCAAAAAAAAGGTCTTCTTCTCAGGCACTTTTAACCTCCCCAAGTATATTCTACAGTTTAAAGGAATTTTAAGTAAAGTCACGATCCTCTAAAGCCTACAAGAAAAGGGTTTTAAGCTACTTATCAGTGGCGACTCCTCCATCTCTCCTTCTATAAGAAGCCGTCTTCCTTCTGCTGACCTCTGCAATTCCTCCTGCTTCATGCTTTCCGCTCTGGGGAGCTCAGGAAAATCCGAAGTCTCATTCAGGCACTAAAAGTTAAACTTGTATCCAAACGGTAAAGATCCAGGCTGAAGCCATGCTGGAAAAGACGCAGCCACATGAGATGATGAGCCGAGCCAAGCCGGGCCGGGCCGGGCCGGGCCGGGCCAGGCTCCCCCACGAGTCCGAAGCCGCTCCGGGGCATTCCCAAGTCCAGGCTCTCCTCGCCCCGTGCCGGGGCCGGGGCCGGAGCCGGGGCCGGGGTCAGAGCCGAGTTCACTCCAGGGCCTTCCCGGGCCGGGAGTCATCCCGGGGCTGGGCCCTTCCTCCTCCCAGGGCTCAGCCCGGGCCGGGCCCCATACTGGGACCCGGAGCCCCTGCCAGCTCCTCTCTCCTCCCCCACCGAAAACAAAAGACTCAAAACTAACTTTTTCTTGTGATTCGTAAAAGCGAAACAGCGTTCTAATTGGTTTCCTGGGCTGTCAATCACCAACCCAGGTCTCTGATTGGTCCCCGCAGCCTCAGGGGAGGCTCCTAGAGGAGACCCCTGCTCTCTTTGTCTCAGCAGCATGTGCTTTCCATGTGGCCTCTATGGGGGATGGGCTACCACCCCCCCTCCTTTCCATGTGTCCCCGGCACACTTGTGATACAGTCTGAAGAAATATGAAAATCATGACACATCAAGGCTGAAAATCAGTAACACTTTGTCCTCACCTCCTCCCCACCACTTCATTTATCCAACCCCTGGGACTCCAATGGATCAGGAATGGTGTGGCCAGCAGGACCAGGGCAGTGATTCTTCTCCTGTACTCAGCACTGGTTGGGCAGAACCTCGAGTGCTGTGTCCACTTCTGGTTCCCCAATTTAGGCAGGACATGGAGGGGCTGGAGCATCTCCAGAGAAGGGCAACAAGGCTGGTGAGGGGTCTGGAACACAAGTGTTGTGAGGAGCGGCTGAGGGAGCTGGGGATGTTTATCCTGGAAAAGAGGAGGCTCAGAGGAGACCTCATCACTCTCTACAACTCCCTGACAAGAGGGTGCAGCCAGGTGGGGGTCAGGCTGTTTTCCCAGGGAACAGTGACAGGACAAGAGGACACAGCCTTAAGCTGCACCAGGGGATGTTTTGGCTGGATATTATGAAATATTTTTCACAAAAAGGGTGATTTGGCATTGGACTGGGCTGTCCCAGGAGGTGGGTGAGTCACCGTCCCTGGCAATGTTTCAGGAAAGACTGGATGTGACACTGAGTGCCATGGTCTGGGTGACACGGTGTTGTTGGGTCACAGGTTGGACTTGATGCTCTCAAAGGTCTTTTCCAGCATGGATGATTCTGTGATGATTGTGACACTGCAGGGCCCTGGGGAAGCAAGGGGCCATTGTGACACTGCAGGGCCTCGTGGAACTGAGAGGAACAGAGTGACACTGTGTAGGACATGGCACCACAGAGCCAAGGGGCCACTGTGACACTGTGGGGCTACATGGAAGCAAGGAGTCCATTGGGACACTCTGGATCCTGTGGAACCACAGAGGCCACTGTGACACTGTAGGGCCTGGTGGAACCAAGGGGCCATTGTGCCACTGCGGAACCAAAGAGAGCCTTGTGGGAGCCTGGGGCCCAGTGGAATCAAGGGACCATTGTTCCATTGCATGGACTCTTGGAACTAAGGGAACAATTGTGACACTGTGGTGCCCCATGGAACCACGGGTCCCTTGTGACACTGCAGGATCTTGTGTAACCAGGGCTCCATTGTGACACCGCAGCACCAAGGAATTCATGGTGGCACTCGGCGGCCTCATGGAACCAAGAGGCCACTGTGACACTGCAGGGCCTTGTGGGACCATGCAGAGCATTGTGACAGACCAGGACCTCATGTGATGATGGGGCCATTGTGACACAGCAGGGACCATGGAACCAAGGGACCAGTGTTGCTCCTGAGGGACTCATGGAATGAAGGAAACATATGTGACACCGTGGTGCCCCTAGGACCAAGAGGCTATTGTGACACTGTGGAACCAAGGAGAGCATTGCTGCACTGCGAGACCTCATGGAACCAAGGATGCACCCTGACAATGCAGGGCCTTGCAGGACCAATGTAACATTGTGACACTGTGGGGACCAAGGAACCAATGGACATTGTGACACCAAGGGTTCCCATGGAAGCAAAGGGACATTGTGACACTGGGAGGCCTCATGGAATCATGGAGATCATTGTGACGCTCTAGGGCCTGTGGAACTGTGGTGACACCATGCTGGCTGCAAATGTTCATCTGCTTCATGGTAGGAGAGCACTGCAGAGGGACCTGAGCAGGCTGAGGCTGGATCTAGGGCCCAAATCCAACAAGGTGAGGTTTAACAAGTCCATGTGCTAGGTTCTGCACTTTGGCCACAACAACCCCTGCAGCTCTTCAGGCTGGGGACAGAGTGGCTGGACAGCAGCCAGGCAGAAAGGGACCTGGGGACACTGATAGACAGCAGGCTGGACATGAGCCAGCAGTGTGCTCAGGTGGCCAAGAAGGCCAATGGCTCCTGGCCTGGATCAGGAATGGTGTGGCCAGCAGGACCAGGGCAATGATTCTTCTCATGTGCTGGGCATCGTTTGGGCAGCACCTCGAGTGTTGTGTCCAGTCCTGGGTCCCCACTTTAGGCAGGACATGGAACGGCTGGAGCGTGTCCAGAGAAGGGCAACAAGGGTGGTGAGGGGTCTGGAACACAAGTTCTGTGACGGGCTGCTGAGGGAGCTGGGGATGTTTATCCTAGTGTCCTGGTTTTTAGGACAGGGTTCTGCCAATAAAAAGCAGAAGTTCCCCTTTGAAATAGAGAAATCAATTTCACCCCCCTCTAAGTGTTATAATTGTTTCAAATCAAGGACTCAAGGCAGAGATAAGGGGGTAGAAGTAACAGCTCTTTACTATTCTAACTAACAGCACAAGTAGAAAACAACAACAGTAGTTAAAATTACTGACCAAAAAAACCCAGAAGAAAATAACCCAGTTCTAGTCCTTTCTTTAGCCACGGACACACTCAGTCTGTGTCCATTCCCGGGGATGTAACACGTGCCGCAGAGCAGGCGGGAGCGAGGGAGGTGGGGGGGAGCAGCCGCAGCTGGACTGGCTCAGGTGGGAGCTGGCTCCTCACTCACTGTTGTGTCTGGAGATCAGCTGTATTCCCAAAAGGTAGGAGGCGTTTGGTCTTTGGTGGTCAGCAGTGCCTCCGAGGTAGCAGGACAGCTGATTGCAGTGGGGTCTGCCTGTCTGCCTCTCTCCCATTTGCGGTGCGGGCCGAGGGGATCCCTCCTCTCCACTCTGTCGCCGGAAACAGAAGTGCCCCTCCAGAGGCCAGCACGCTCCTCTGGGTAGCCCCGCCTGGAAGCCCTCCCGCTCCTCCAATCAGCCCCGGTCCCACCTACTTGCCCCCACAATGGGAAAAATTCTCCAAACTCACACAGTAAAGGAACGAAACCCCAACCCCCAACATTATCCACCCCGAATTTTTTCCCATGCCAACATGCTACAGCAAATTAAAACCTTTAAATCATATACATACAGGCAGTTACAGGCACAGTATCATGGATAGTTCACCCTAGAACAAGGTCTCCTTGGGATATGCATTGGGTCTCTCCATCTTTTTGCATCACCCACCAAGCGCAACCTGGTCCTTGAGCGAAAACCACCCCACGAACAGGATTGTCTTTGCTGGAGGCAGAGTTCACCCAAACAGTTTTCCCTAACATACCTCTCAGGTGTACCACTGGGACCTTATCTCCATCTGGTGTTCCCAAGGGCTCAGATTGGGCAGGACCTGCTCAGTTGGTGGAACCTCGTGTATTCACTAACCATGTGGCCTTTGGTAAATTAATCTCCCAGTTCTTAAAAGTCCCCCCACCAAGTGCTTTTAAGGTGGTTTTAAGCAGGCCATTGCACCGTTCGACTTTCCCAGCCGCTGGTGCATGGTAGGGAATATGGTACACCCACTCAATGCCATGTTCTCTAGCCCAGGTGCTAACAAGGCTATTTTTAAAATGAGTCCCATTGTCTGACTCAATTCTCTCAGGGGTACCATGTCTCCAAAGGACTTGTTTTTCCAGGCCCAGGATGGTGTTCCGAGCAGTAGCGTGGGGCACAGGGTAGGTCTCCAACCAGCTGGTGGTGGCTTCCACCATGGTCAGCACGTAGCGCTTGCCTTGGCGGGTCTGAGGCAGTGTGATGTAGTCAATCTGCCAGGCCTCTCCATACTTATATTTGGACCATCGCCCACCATACCAGAGGGGCTTCACCCGCTTGGCTTGCTTGATGGCAGCACACGTCTCACAGTCATGGATAACCTGGGAAATACTGTCCATGGTTAGATCCACCCCTCGGTCTCGTGCCCACTTATAGGTGGCGTCTCTGCCCTGATGACCTGAGGCATCATGGGCCCATCGAGCCAGGAACAATTCTCCCCTGTGTTCCCAATCTAAGTCTATCTTTGACACCTCTATCTGTGCAGCCTGATCTACCCGCTCGTTGTGCCAGTGTTCTTCACTAGCCCGACTCTTGGGAACATGGGCATCCACATGGCGGACTTTCATGGGTAGCTTCTCTATCCGAGTGGCAATGTCTTCCACTCATCAGCAGCCCAGATTGGCTTTCCTCTACGTGGCCAGTCAGCCTTTTTCCACCTTTCCAGCCAGCCCCACAGAGCATTGGCTACCATCCATGAATCAGTGTAAAGGTAGAGCTTTGGCCATTTCTCTCTCTCAGCAATGTCCAAGGCCAGCTGAACAGCTTTGAGTTCAGCAAGTTGACTTGATCCACCTTCTCCTTTGGTAGCTTGTGCAACTTGTCCTGTGGGGCTCCATACAGCTGCTTTCCACTTCCGATTCATTCCCACGATGCGACAGGAACCGTCGGTGAAAAGAGCGTAGCACGTTTCATCTGCTGGCAGCTGGTTGTACGGTGGAGCTTCTTCAGCCCGGGTCACTTGCTTCTGCTCCTCCTCCTCAGCGAGACCAAAATCTTCACCTTCTGGCCAGTTTGTAATTACCTCTAAAATCCCAGGGCGATTCGGGTTGCCAATACGGGCGCGCTGCGCGATGAGGGCAATCCACTTGCTCCATGTGGCGTCGGTGGCATGGTGGGTAGAAGGAACCTTTCCTTTGAACATCCACCCCAGCACTGGTAGTCGGGGTGCCAGGAGAAGTTGTGCTTTTTACCTCTGACTTGTGCCAATTACCTCTGAGGCAGCTTGAACTCCTTCATAGGCAGCCAAGATTTCCTTCTCCTTGGGAGTGCAATTGGCTTCAGACCCTCTGTAACTTCTGCTCCAGAATCCCAGGGGTCGGCCTCGAGTCTCACCAGGCACCTTCTGCCAAAGGCTCCAGGACAGACCATGGTTCCTGGCTCCAGAGTAAAGCACATTCTTTACCTCTGGTCCCATCCTGACTGGGCCAAGGGCTACAGCATGAGCGATCTCCTGTTTGATCTGGGCAAAGGCTTGCTGTTGTTCAGGGCCCCAGTGGAAATCGTTCTTCTTGCAGGTGACCAGGTGGAGAGGGCTCACAATCTGGCTGTACTCAGGGATGTGCATTCTCCAAAAGCCTATGGCACCTAGGAAAGCTTGTGTTTCCTTCTTGCTTGTTGGTGCAGACATTGCAGTGATCTTATTGATGACCTCAGTGGGGACCTGGCGCCGTCCATCTTGCCACTTCACTCCCAGGAACTGGATCTCTTGGGCAGGTTCTTTGACTTTGCTCTTTTAATGGTGAAGCCAGCTCCCAGCAAAATCTGGATGATCTTCTCTCCCTTCTCAAATACCTCCATTGCTGTGTTCCCCCACACAGTGATGTCACTGATGCACTGCAAATGTTCTGGGGCCTCACCCTTTTCCAGTGCAGCCTGGATCAGTCCATGGCAGACGGTAGGGCTGTGTTTCCACCTCTGGGGCAGTCGGTTCCAGGTGTACTGCACGCCCCTCCAGGTGAAAGCAAACTGAGGCCTGCACTCTGCTGCCAGAGGAATGGAGAAAAATGCATTGGCAATGTCAATGGTGGCATACCACCTTGCTGCCTTGGACTCCAGCTCGTACTGCAGTTCCAGCATGTCCGGCACGGCTGCGCTCAGCAGTGGAGTAACTTCATTCAATGCACAATAATCCACAGTCAATCTCCATTCTCCATCAGACTTGTGCACAGGCCAGATGGGGCTGTTGAAGGGTGAGTGGGTTTTGCTGACCACCCCTTGGCTCTCCAGCTCAGGGATCATCTTGTGGATGGGGATCACAGCATCTCGATTTTCCGGTACTGCCGGCGGTGCACTGTTGATGTGGCAATTGGTACCTGTTGCTCTGTCACTTTTAGGAGTCCCACTGCAGATGGGTTTTCTGACAGTCCAGGCAAGGTGTTCAACTGCTTAATACTCTCTGCCGCTACAGCAGCTATTCCAAAAGCCCACCTGAACCCCTTTGGCTCTTTGTAGTAGCTGTTCCTGAGGAAGTCTGTGCCTAGAATGCACAGTGCCCCTGGACCAATTACAATTGGATGTTTCTGCCACCCCTTCCCTGTCAGGCTAACCTCAGCTTCCACCAAAGTGAATTCCTGTGATCCCCCTGTCACCCCAAATATGGAAACAGGTACCTTCCCCACACGTTCTGATGGTATCAGGGTGTATTGTGAACCAGTATCAACTAACACTCTATGTTTCTGTGGCTTTGATGTGCCAGGCCATCGCACCCACACTGTCCAATACTCTCTGTCATTCCATGCCTCTCCCTGGCTAGAGGAAGGGCCCCTCTAGCCCTGGTTATTATTTCCTTCCTGGGCATACATAGTGGAGGTTCTTTCAAGTGGATCTGACAGATCATCCTCCCTTCTGTCATACCCTGCACCTTGGTTATGGGAGGTCGAGGCTACCTTCACGTTAGTAGAACTCCCTTGGTTAGTGCTTCCCTCCCTTAGTTGATGCACCCGTGCTGCCAGGACAGAAGTGGCTTTTCCATCCCACTTCCCCATGTCTTCCCCAAGGTCATGCAGAAAGAGCCACAGGTCAGCTCGTGGGGTGTACTCTCTCTCCCTAGCTGGGGGGTGTTGGGCTCTAACTTGGGGGCCTGACTCGAACTGGTGCTGCATTGATCCTCCTCATCTCCTCCCTTCCCCCTTTCATTTTTTCTTTAAACTCCTCTTTGAGTTCTTTAACCACAGAGTCATGAGTCTGCATTGGGCCACTGATCATACTCTCAAAATTTCTGAGCTTGTTGGCAACAGAACCCACTGTCTCTTGGTGGTTATCAGCATTAATCATTGCAATGTAGGTGGTATATTGAGATGGCCCCAGGGTTGCCAGATTCCACAACATCTGCCCTGTGCACCTGACCTTGTCAGGGTCATTGTCATGGTATCCACCCCTCCCAAAGAGTACCTCCAATACTGCCACTTCTCTCAGCTGCTGGATCCCTTCCTCAAGGGTCTTCCAGTACATTCTGTGGTGGTGCTCCTGCATTCTCTCTCTGTGGACAAACATCCCTCTCACACTCATTAAAAGCCGTTCCCACATGGGAAGGGGGTTTGGCTCCCTTTCGAATATCTGGTCCACACCTGAGTCCTGGGCCAAGGATCCCAAATTCCTGGCCTCAGTGCCATCCAGTTGTACACCTGTTCCTGTAAGGTCCCAGACCCGGAGTAACCAAGTTGCAAAAGTCTCACGGCCCCGCCGTGCAATGTCTTTTCACAGGTTATGGAGACTTTCTAATGAGAGGGACTCAGTGATAATCTCAACCTCTGGCTCCCCTGCTGGTTGTGAGGGCCCTCCTTGCTGATCTTTATTATCTAGGTGCCTTGTTTTCATTTTAGATTTTCTAGTTTCCACAGGGGCAACTGCTGCTGGCTGTGGCTGCCCCTGTGGTTCAGCTGGAACCTGGACAGATGTAACATCTACGGGTTCCATTGCAGCACCATCCAACTCTCCCTCTTTAGGGCAGGGGAGGGTTTCTCACCAGCTGAGGAAAAGTGCTCCTTCAATATGTGGCCCATCTCCTTCACTAGAACCCCCACCCACTCTGGCTGGTTCCTTTCTGCAGTGGGCTGTGGGGCAGGATCAGGCTCTGGGGCAGCATTCCTAGTCTCTGGGGTAGGGTCAGGCTCTGGGGCAGCACCTCTATTTCCTGGGGCAGGTATCAGGTTGTTATCAGAGCCAATGTTCCCTTGTCTCTGAATGCTAAACAGAACAGGCCTATCAGCAACACCAGCCACTGTATAATATCATTAGCAATAAAAGCAGATCTGAAATCCTTGAAAACTAGTGGGGTAGCCTCAAAAACCTGGGAGATGGGCTTGGAGGAAATTTCCCTTGCATTCATTACCTCACAGTAAGTACCATAATTGAAATAACGCCAGAAACACACAGTTAGAGTACGATAGCTCTGGATCCACGTGGCCACTTTCCAGGAAAAATTAAAGAACATGAATTCCTGACATAATCAACCCACCAAATTAAATGGATAATAGCTGCAGTAAGTTTGGTGAGGGGGCCCATTTTCGAATAAGGGCTTGCAAATGGGAGAGAAATATCTGTGACCACATGGAGCCCAAGCCAGGTTAAAGTGGACAACATGTTGCCACTTAAGAGAGCTGTTACTCCTGTCTTAACTCTCCTCTCAATGCCCCCTGCCCCACCTTTGGGTCGCCAAAATCTATCCTGGTTTGAAGGACAGGTGTCTGCCAATAAAGGCAGAAGATCCTCTTTGAAATAGAAGATTTAATTCCGCTCCTTCCCAAGTATTATAATTGTTTGAATCAAGGACTCTAAGGCATAGATAAGGGGTAGGAGTAACAGCTCTTTACTAATATATCTAACTGTACAAGAGAAACAACAGCAGTTATTAAAATGACCAACAGATCAGAACAGATACCTCAGTTCCAGTCCTTTCTTGAGCCGCAGGCACACTCTGCCTGCGCTCGGTCCCGTGGTGAAGATGGGGCAGAGCCCGCACAGCTGCGGAGAGCAGGCAGGAGGGGCGGGGCGGCAGCGGCCGCGCTGTGTCTCAGGTGGGAGCGGCTGGAGGGGCAGCTCCTCGCTCACCGTTTGGGGCCAGGTGATGAGCTGTGTCCCCAGAGGGAGGAGGCTGGAGCGGGGCAGATGCAGGGCAGCTGACCGCAGAGTGCCCGGCTCTCCTGCGCTCTGGCCGCGGGCGCTGCAGACGCGGCTCCTCCTCCCCCGAGCTCGCCGGGGGCACGAGTCGCCCCCAGCCCCGGAAACCAGCCCCCACCTACCCCTTTGTCCAGAGTCATCAAAAGATCCTGGGTGTAGCCTGCAGGCTCCATTAGCATGATAATGGGAAAAATTCTTTAAACTGGGACAAAAACCCAACCAACAACAGGGGCCTAAAATTCATCCTAAAATTGATCAGGTTTAGCTTCAAAACAGACAAAGGCCCATAAAGCCACCCTGTGTTCTCACATGGTGTGGCCTAAAATCACCCAAATGCAGTAAAAATCTAACCAAGGGGTCTAAAATTTCCCAAACTGATTAAAAACTCCAACAACTGGCCCAAAATCACCATTCAATCTTTCCAGTCGCTGGAAAATCAACCCTGAAAGTGCCCGGTTTTTCCTAAAAGCACCCAAATGGACCTAAACACACCCAAACTGGCCTGAAAGCCCCCAAGGAGCCAAAATCACCCTAAAATCAGAGCCCTGGGTCTCACAGGCTTCATACCAGCTGTTCACTTCCTAATTTCAGCATCCAAAATCCCTTCACCCTCTCCCTGGAAATTCCCACGTTTGGACCCTGAATTCCCAAATATTCCCCTAGGAGATGCTACAAATTTTCTCTAGAAAAACCAAACTTCCCATGTTTGTACCCAAGTTTGTTTATAGAGACCCCAAAAATCTCCAAAATTCCCTATGGGAACCTCCAAAATTTCATTTGAGGACCCCAACATTGCAAAAATTCTCAATAGAAACCTAAAAATTCACATGTTTGGGCACAAAGTTAAAAAAACCACCTCCTGTTGTAGACCCCATAGTTCTCAGAATTCTCAATATAGGCCCCAAAATTCCCTACAAACACTATGAAATTCCCTTTAATTACCCCATAATTTCCTTATGAGAACCACAAAATTCCCGAGAGACACCAAAATTCCCTTTAAGGACCATTCCCAAAAATTTTCCATAGGAACCACAAAATACCCTAGAGGGACTCCAAGAATTCCCTGGAAAGAGCCCAAATTTCCCAGAAATTCCTTGTAAGAACCCCAAAATTCTTCTCTAAAGGCCCTGAGACCATCCTGGCCTCTCTATAGAGTCTGCCAGGCCCCTATAGATCCCCTACAGACCTCCCAGACCACCTTTAGGGAATCCCCAGAGGCCCCCAAATCCCCTATAGACAAGCCCAAATCCTCTATAGGGACACTTGGACCCCTTAATCCCCTATAGAAATCCCAATCCCATCTAAGGGAGCCCCCCAAATCCCCTGCAGACAAATCCAAATCCTCTCCAGAGACACTCAGCTCCCCCAAGTCCCCTACAGATCCTCTAACGATCCCCTATAGACCTCCCAGAATCCCTTTATGGACCCCGCAGAGCCCCCAAATACCCTTTGCAGAGCCCCAGAAACTCCCCACAGCCTTAAAGCCGTGCCAGTCCCCTACAGATCCCCTACAGGTCCCCCCAAGCCCAACCATTGCTCTCGGACATGCTGGAGCCGGACGGAGGGACCGGGAGCAAAGATGGCGGCGCACAGGAGGCACTTCCGGGTGTTCTGAGCATGCAGGGGGAAAAACAGCCAAAAGACGGGCGGGGCTTAAAGGGGAAAAGGGCAAAGCAAACACAAGGGCTCGGTCTGAAGGAAAGAGGACGGGATAATAACTGACAGGCGCTCAGAATGGAAATGGGAGGGGCAAATAAATGGGCAGAAACTGAGGGGAAGGGGCGGGGTCAGAAAAGGGTGAGAACTGTGAGGGGAAGTATCGAGGCCAAAGGGCTAAAGGGAACATAAAAGGGCCTTGGTTAGACCTAAAATCACCCAAAAGACCCTCAAATGCAGCCTAAATCCATCAGGATTGGCATGAAATCAGCCAAAGGAATCTCAAATCCACACAGAGAGGGTCTAAAATCATCCAAATTGGCCTAATCAGTAACAGATCCAGGAATGAGACCAAAATCAGAATGGAGATAGACACTGTGGGGGATAAATCCCCAAATGCAAGTTTTTCCCTACAAGGTGTGTACCCAGCAATTGTTGGTGTTGATGTGTGCCTACCCAGCTGACTTTAATTGATGTTTGTGTTGACTATTTATTGTTAATGTTTTATGTCTTTGTAAATTGTTAATGCTCCCAGCTGTTTGTCCCTTCCCCCGTCCCAGTATCTACTCTTGTATCCACGCCCACCTCCACTGCCCCCTCCAAAATGGCGCGCGACAGCAAGTGGTCATGGGATAGCATTCAGTGATAAAAACAACTAAAAACAACCAGCCAGTATAACATCTAAGGCTAAAAAATGGCACTCCCAGGTTGAGGAAACAGTGAAGAAGATGAAACCACCAACCAGAGCTTTTTCCCCTTGTGGCCATGACGTGAGCAGCACTCGGCCGGCATGACACCCTGGACCAAGAGCCACCAAATGTCTCCCTGGGGACTCTCACAAGGATGGGAGCCCTGGCTCTGCTGCACAGCAAAGCTGAACTCCTCCTCCTCCTCCGCATCGTCCATCGGGAGCAGCGGCGCTGTGCGCAACCCCTCGGGCCCCACCCAGAGCTGATTTTCAATAAAGGCCTTGAAAAAGGAGCTGGTCTCCTGGCCCATTCACTACAGAGACCAAGAGTGGGAACAGAACCGACACCAGAACTGAGACCAGCACCGCTCCAGAACTGGAACTAAGATTGGGACAGAGACTGAGACTGAAACCAGCCCCAGAACTGGCACTGAGACCAAGACTGGGACCAGCACCGACACTGGGACGGGCACCAGGAGAGCTCAGGGGCAGCTCTGGGACCGGCAACGGTACCAGGAGAACTTCAGGAATGAGACTGAGAACGGCACCGGAACCAGCACCAAGACTGGCACCGGTACAAAAACCAAGACTGGCACCACTCCGGAACCAGAATCGAGACTGAGATTGGCACTGGGAGCACTCTGGGATCAACACCAGCAACAGTACCAGCACTGGAACTGGGACCGCTATCGGACCCAGACTGAAACCAGCACTGTGGAAGCTGAGACAGAGAGTGCTGTGGATTTAATTGGCATTTGCAGTTTGATAACCAGGACGCCTTGGCAAGAACAAACAGAGTTTTGACGATCACAAGAAGAATGGATCAAGACTGGCGACAGGAAAGAAGATTGAACTAAATAAGTAGAAATGTAAAGTTTGTCTGGGTGATGTTTAACCCAACGAATGTACTAAAAGATTACTTCCTTTGTATAAATGGTGTATCAGCAAATGTAGCTCACAATAAATTTGGATTCTGATCACGACTCAATTGTCCCTGTCTCTCTCTCAATCGTCAATACAATCACAAGAGACTGGGACTGAGACCGGCATCAGAACCAGGATGGAGATCAAGACTGGGACCACAACCAACACCAGAACCGAGACTGGCACCTCTTCAAGACGGGCACTGGGACTCAGACCGCAACCAAAGCCGTCCCCAGAACTGGCACTGGGACCAACACTGAGACCATGACGGACACTGGGACCAGCTCTGGAAGCGCTCCAGGTCTGCTTTGGGACCGGGACCAGCACTGGCACCAGAAGTACTCTGGGACTGAGACTGAGAGCGTCACTGGCACCAGAAGTGAGACTGGCACCGTTTCAGGACTGGGCCTGAGACTGAGATTGGCTCTGGGAGCACTCCAGGATCAACACCTGCACTGGTACCTGCACTTGGACCAGAACCATTACAAAACCAAGACTGAGAGTGAAACCAGAACCAGCACGACACCAAGACTGAAACCGCTATAGAACCAAGAAGGAGACTGAGACCAGAATCGCTCTGGAGTCGAGATTGACTGCAATCAGCACAAGGAGCGCACCAGGACTGCTCCAAACTGAGACTACAACTGGGATCAGGACAGAGACTGACACTGGGAGCACTCTGGGACCACCATGTTCACTGTGGGGAGTTTTGGCTCTGCCCTCACATGGGACTGGGCAGGACTGGGCAGGACCCCTGGGTGGGGGGGGACCCCCTCAGTTCACATCGTTCTGATGCAGCCATCCCAGTCCATGTGATCCCAGTTTGTACAATCCCAGTCCATGTGATCCCAGCCCCCATGATCCCTGTCTGCATGGTCCTCCATGGCTCACACTGCCAGGCTCTGGAATTCCAGTTCCCAGCCAGGAAAAGATGTTCCTGCCCTTGAAGGCAAAGTTCGTCAGAAGGGGCCAAAAGCCAAGTGCAGCATGATCTTACAGGGACATTTCACTGCCAGCCTTCAGAACTTCACCCATGGCTGCTCCAGCTCCTGCACTGGGAATTGAATCAGGGCAGGGTCTTTGGTGGGAGCTGCCCTGGGTCAAGGGAGACCCTGAGAGAGAAACAGAGCAGGCAGAGAGAGGCAGGAGAGAAAGGAGGACACAAACACAATCAGCTGAGAAGGTGCCACTGCAAACAGAACTGGAACTGACTGAAAGGGAATGCGACAAAAATCAGGAATTGTCAAAGTTTTATTTACTATCAAATCCATCCCACTCATCCAGCCCCACACAATCCCGATCCCACTGCTAGAAATTTGGATCCCACTTCTCCCAATCTCCTTCCAACCCCTTCTCACCCTGGCAGCTCTGGAATCCAGGAAGTTTCATGTGGGATTGAGTTCTTTTGAGGAGGGAACAAGGCACTTTGAAGATGGATTGAGCCCTTTTCAGTTAAAATTGAGCTGTTTTCTGTGGGATTTGAGTGGTTTTGAGATGACAGATTGATCTCTCTTGCCTTTTGGAGTAGAATGAGATGGAGAAGAGAGAAAAATTAAGACCAAAGCAAAAGTGTAACCAGGCAGGTGTCTTCCCAACATGGATCCCAGGGAATTTGGTCACCAGGGCTCTGCCCAATGTGGGTCCTTCAGTGGAGGATGGAGTTGGAGCAGCGCACGAAGCTCTTCCCACACTCGGGGAACTCGCAGGGCTTCCCTTTCCGGTGCCTCCGTTGCTGTTGGGTCAAGTGTGAGCTCTGGGAGAAGCTCTTCCCACACTCCTCACATTCATAGGGGCTCTACCTAGGGTGGATGCGCCGGTGGCGGACGAGGTGGGAGTTTTGCCTGAAGCCCTTCCCACAGTCAGGACACTCGTAGGGCCTCTCCTCTGTGTGTGTCTGGTAGTGCTGGAGGAGCTTGGAGTGGGTGGGAAACCTCTTCCCACATTTAGAACACTTGTAGGGCCTGTCCCCAGTGTGGATCCTTTGGTGAATGATTAGGGTGGAACGGTCCCTGAAGTCCTTCCCACAGTCCCCACACTTGTATGGCCGCTCCACAGTGTGGATGTACTGGTGGCTGATCAAATGGTTGCGCTGCCTGAAGCTCTTCCCACACTCCTCACACTTGTAGGGCCTCTCCCCAGTGTGGATCCTCTGGTGCCGGATCAGGGTGGAGCTCTCGCTGAAGCTCATCCCACACTCCTCACACTCGTGGGGCTTTTCCCCGGTGTGGATGCGCCGGTGGGAGATGAGGTGGGAGTTTTGCCTGAAGCCCTTCCTGCAGTCGGGGCAGTGGAAGGGCTTCTCGTCTGTGTGCGTGAGCTGGTGCCTGAGCAGAGTGCCTCTGGTCTGAAACCTCTTCCCACATTCCCCACACTCGTGGGGCTTTTCCCCGGTGTGGATGCGCCGGTGGTTGGTGAGGTTGGAGTTTCGCCTGAAGCCCTTCCCGCAGTCGGGGCAGCGGAAGGGCTTCTCGTCTGTGTGTGTGCGCTGGTGCAGGAGGAGATTGCCTCTGGTGTGAAACCTCTTCCCACACTCCCCACACTCGTAGGGCCTCTCCCCAGTGTGGATCCTCTGGTGGTAGATCAGGAGGTACCTCCATCTGAAGCTCTTCCCACACTCCGAGCACTTGTGGGGCTTCTCCCCATCACGAAGCTGCTCATGCACCACCAGGTCCGAGCTCTGGCTCCATCTCCGGCCGCCTGCCCGGCCCAGGCTGGGTCTTTCCTCCGCAGATCCCCGTGATCTGCGTTTGCAGCCCCTCCTGGTGCGGGATCTGCGCGGCTTTTCCTCCCCGTTGGATTCCTGCGCCATGGAGCCGCTGCAAACGGCCTCTTCCACAAGGTTCTGCTGCGGGGATTTGTCCTCCCTGGTCTCCGTGCTCAGCTCCTTGTCTGGGCGAGGAAGGACAAGGAGAGGATGGGATTTGCCTCCGTGCCAGAGGGAAGGGGAAGGAGATCCCCCCAGCGTGTCCCCGGCAGGACGGCGTCGGCAGCGGAGCTCTCCTGCAGCCAGGGCCGTGCTGGACTGGGAGATGGAGCAGGACAGAGGGGGAAAGGGGCACTGACTTCCTCCTCACCTGCCTGGGGCTCCTGGGCCATCTTCCTCTTCCTCGCAGCCTCCTCCTCCTCCATCGGCCAAGGGCTGGGAATGGGAAATTCTGGTTTGGGGAAAAACACGGGATAAGCACGTTGTGTTTGGGGTTCCTCCTGTCCAAGTGGATCTCTAGAAGTCCCCGGGCATCTGGGGTCCGTCAAAACCTCCCAAACACCAACACTCAGCCCTGAAAATGCCTCCCAGCAGTTCCTGGGAATGGACCCCCCAGTGTCCCCCCAAGGAGCATTTTCTGCTCAGCTTTGGAGTTCTGCATCCTCCAAACAAAAAATTCCCTTCACTAAAAAAAATAAACAAACAATGCTGAGAGGCACTGGGACTATTCCAGGGGCAACTAGGATAAAACTGGGGGCAAGTGAACCATGCTGAGGTAACTGGGAGTGCCTGGGAATGACTATGAGATTGTTCAGGGCAACTGGGATACACTGGGAGTGTCTGAGACCATACGGGTGGTGACTGGGACCGAACTCCGAGTGACTGGGAATGGGCTGTGGGAAAACTGGAACCACGCTGGGACAAATGGGGGCAAGTGTGCCCTGGGACCCCCGAACCCCTTTCCCGGCCGTGCCGCCCCTCCAGCCCCAGCACCCCCCGCCGGGGTCCCGGCAATGCCAGGGGTCCCCCCCTCTCAGGCTCCCCGCTTTGCCCTTCTGGGGCTCTCCTCTCTCTGCACTCCCGCTCAGGGAAGCCGGTTTGGCCTCAAATCACCAATAAAGGGCCTCAAATGCAGCCTAAATCCACCAGGTTTGGCCTAACATCAGCCAAATGGGCCTCAAATCCACACAAGGGGTCTAAAATCATCCAAACGGCCCTAACATTGTCCAAAGAGGCCTAAAATTCATCCTTAGAATTGATCACGTTGAGCTTAAAAAAAGAAAAAGGCCCATAAATCCACCCTGTATCCTCACATGATGTGGCCTAAAATCACCCAAATGGGGTTACATCTAACCAAGGGGTCTAAAATTTACCAAACTGATTAAAAACCCACACAACTGGCCCAAAATCACCCTTCAATCTCCCCGACAGATGGAAAATCAACCCTGAATGTGCCCAGTTTTTCCTAAAAGCGCCAAAATGGACCTAAACACACCCAAACTGACCTGAAACCCCCCCCAAGGGAGCCAAACTCACCCTAAAATCAGAGCCCTGGGTCTCATAGGCTTCATGCCTCCTGCTCACTGCCATATTTGGCATC
The DNA here is from genome assembly GCA_030060385.1 of Muscicapa striata striata. Classification (NCBI taxonomy): domain Eukaryota; kingdom Metazoa; phylum Chordata; class Aves; order Passeriformes; family Muscicapidae; genus Muscicapa; species Muscicapa striata. The sequence goes on along the minus strand of JAREIS010000812.1, from coordinate 10,800 downwards.
CAAAATTAGCCCTCAAAATTCCTACATTTGGACCCAATATTCCGAAATATTTCCTAAGGAGATGCCAAAAATTTCCCCTAGAGAAACTTAACCTCCCATGTTTGGACCCAAATTTATCTATAGAGATCCCAAAAATTCCCTGTGGGATGCCTCGAAATTTCATTTGAGGACCCGAAAATTTCAAAAATTCCCAAGAGAAACCTAACATTTCCTACGTTTGGATACAAAATTCGAAAAAAAAAAAACCCAATTCCATTGGAGACACCATATTTCTCAAAATTCTCAATATAGGCTCTAAAATTTACCAAAATTCCCTAGAAACACTACAAAATTCCCTTTCATTATTCCAAAATTTCCAAGAAACCTCCAAACTCCCTTTAAGGACCTCAAAATTCCCAAAAATTCTGAAAAGGAATCACAAAATTCCCTAGAGGGACTCCAAGAATTGCCTGGACAGAGTCCAAAATTCCCAGAAATTTCCCTCTAGAGACCCTGAGACCTCACCTAGGCCCTCCAGGAATCTATACAGGCTCCACCAGTCCCCTATAGATCCCATAAAGATCCCCTATAGACCTCCAGGACCCCCTATAGTGACCCCACAGAGCCTCCAAATCCCCTTTGCAGACCCCCAGAAACCTCCCAGGGCCGCAAAGCCATGCCAGTTCTGTATAGATCCCGTATAGATCCCTATGGATTCCCTATAGACCCCCCCCAGAGCCCTCCATATCCCCCACAGACAAGCCCAAATCCTCTACAGAGACGCTCAGCCCCACCAGTCTCCTACAGATCCCTATGGATCCCCTATAGACCTCCCAGACCTCATTTAGGGACCCCGCAGAACCCCCAAATTGCATTTCCAGACCCCCAGAATCTCCCCTGGGGTGTAAAGCCCCACCCTGGCCCCTACAGACCTCCCACAGCACCTTTAGGGAACCCCCAGAGCCCCCCATATCCCCTATAGACAAGCCCAAATCCCCTATAGGGACACTCAGCCCCCCCAGTCCCCTACACATCTCCCCTAAAGATCCCCTACAGAACTCCAAGACCCCCTGTATGGACCCCACAGAGCTCCAAAATCCCTTTTGCAGACCCCCAGATACCCCGCAGAGCCGTAAAGCCACGCCAGTCCCCTCTAAATCCCCTACAGTGCCCCTATAGAATCTCTATAGATCCCCTATAGATCCCCTCCAGCCCCACCGCAGCTCTCGGACACGCTGAAGCCGGGCACGGGACCAGCAGCAAAGATGGCGGCGCCCGGGAGGCACTTCCGGGTGTTCTGAGCATGCGCGGGGAGAACGCGCCAGGAGATGGGCGGGGCTTAGAGGGGAATGGGGCGTGCGGAACATAAAGGCTCGGTGCCAATGAAAGGGGAGCGGTTAAAGATTGACAGGGGCTGCGAATAGAAATGGGCGGGGCTCATAAATGGTCAGTAACCGAGGGGAAAGGGGCGGGGTCAAGGAAAAGGCGGGAACTGTGAGGGGAAGGATCGGGGCCAAGGGGCCACGCGGTCTGAAAAGGGCCTGGTTAGGCATAAAATCATCCCAGAGCCTCTCAAATGCAGCCTAAATCCACCAGGTTTGGCCTAAAATAAGCTAAAGGGACCTCAAATCCACACAAAGGGGGTCTAAAACCATCCAAATTGGCCTAACATTGTCCAAAAGGGGCCTAAAACTGCCCAGGTAGGTATGAAATCACCCAAATGGGCCTAAAATCTTTGGGACAGAGATGGAGACCGGCACCAAAACCGGCACCAGCACTAAGAATGAGACTGAAATCAGAATGGAGACCAAGACCGAGACTGGGAACAGAACCTACACCTTTCCCAATTCCAATCCCATTCCTGTTCCCAATCCCCTCGCTGCCTCCCTAAAATGGCGCCTGTGACAGAGGAGGAGGAGTGACATCAGCAAAACTAATGTAAATGAGAAAGATGCAGAGGATGATGGGACTCTCTGTCTTTTCACCGTGACCTGACCAGCGACCTACCACCATGACCTCCCCCTAACAAGGAGCCATTCTTGAGTTCCTGGGAATCCCGTGAGGACGGAACCCCCAACTCTGTGGCGCGAGCAGCAGGATCAACTTGCACCTCCTCCTCAGCGGTGTCCAGCGGGAGCAGCAGCGGCGTGTGCAGCCCCTCGAGTTCCCCTCCCACAGCTGTCTCAATAAAGGCCTTTAAAAAGGAGAACTGTCTCCTGGCCCTATTTTTATCAGATGACTTGCTCCAATCATGACGACAAGAAGAAGAGGTAGAAGAAGCCTCTGTGAAATGGCTGAATGTTCAGGCTAAAAAGCATCTTTGAGTATTGGGGAAAAAGTGCAAATGCTGGAGAAAAAGGTTAAGTATTTGGGACATATTTTGACTGAATTTTCTGGTTTACTGACCCAGAGAAGGACAAGGGAATCTCAGAAGTAATGTTACACAGCACTAAAATGGAGCTGGGGCTATTCTGAGGATTAACAGGGAATTGCAGGACCCGGATTGAAGATTCCCTGCTCTAGCCAGAACATTGTATGACTTTTTAAACCCAGACAGCCTCAACATTGGGGTATGGACACGAGAAACAGCAAGACTTTAGAAAATTAAATAAAACCAAAATGATTGGTGCCCTAGCCATGGCTCTTCCAGACTTAGAAAATAAATTTGAATTTTATGTGTGTTATAGTACATATTATACTATTGGCTTTCAGCGAATATGAAAATGAATGTTATACGTATAATGTTGGGAAACTTGGCTCTATGAATATAGTCTATTTAGTTTTGCTATTAACAAAACTTAAAAATAGTAGGGTGATAAATACATTTTTCTTAGACTACAACATGGTCATATAAAAAGCTTTTGTTCATGTAACTAACTCAGAGAATGGTAGAAAAGATATTCAAGAACTTCTTCACATTCTTGAATTATGGGACACCTGACACCCAGAGAAGGAAAAAATGTCGATTTACAGGTTGGGGGAAATGATTTTGAATAATGCATGAAGATCTGTGAATATGCAACAGACTGATGCATTTAAGGAATGCAGCACCCTGCTGGTATCACCTTTTGCTTTATTGTTTGTCTACTATTGTCTTTTATTAAACCTTTAAATATTTATCAGAAAAGTGAACCTCGTTTTTTTTAAATGTGGATATTACACAGGGCCATGCCAGAAGAATTCTTGTGCCAAAATGTTTAACCCAGTGGCCAGAGTGGCCTCATTGGCTGCAGAATTGTGCAGCTACAGCTTTAATGGGACATGATGGCAGGAGGATCTCCTGTTGTTCAAGTCTGGCACCAAGTTAAAGCTTTGATAACCAAAAGAGCCTCTACATGGATGAGCAGTGCTCAGTTACTACAGAATGAAACTTGTTCAGTGGCACAGGAGGATTTAGAATTGAGGACAGGGGAAGGGTTTAACCCAGCCTCCTGTTTGAACAGCCTGCACAGGGGCTGGGAACAAACCCATGGCTGCATTCAAGTGACAGAGCTCCAGAGGCAGCACAGGAGACATTGATGAGACATTCCCTGACTTGAAGGACAAAATGTGTCCATGGATGGGTCTGCAAGGGCAGGAGAAAGGAAAAGAGTTCCAAGACACGCTCTGATTAAGGAAAGGGAATTAGACCAAGCGCAGGTCACCGCCCGCATGGTCAGCTCAACCGGCGGAGCTGTGTGTGCTTGGAAGAGCCTGGCACTGAAATACCCTGAGCAGGAAGGCTCAGATATCTGCTGGTGAGAGCAAGGAGGCTAACAGGGGGCAAAAGCAATTCTGACCTCTTCAGCAATCACTGATCTCTTATTAAGGTATTTCTAAAACAAAGAATTCCAAGATAAGGGATTGTGGAAGCAACAGACTCAGATGGGGAACTCATTTTACAGAAAAGATCCTTCAGGGGGTTATGGCTGCTTTAGGAACACAATGGGACCTCCACAAACCCTGTCACCACCGGAGCTCAGATGATGTAGAAAGAGTGAATGGGGAAATAAAGAAACTCCTTTGAAAGTTTGTGATAGAAACCAAGATGCCACAGGTAAGGCTTCTGCCATTGGCTTTGTCAAGAATAAGAGCCAGATCCAGGGCAGATATTCAATTAACTCCCTTAGAATTGGTGTTTGGAATTCCTTAATCAGGAAATTGTCCACCTAGTCGAGAATAATCCTACTCTTGTATTGTCAGTTAAGTTTGGGCCAGGGATGTGACAATGAATCTTTACTCCCAGGAGAAGGAAAAAAAGCTTGATTTCATTGGAAATTTTTTGTGTATATTTGTGCACCGCTCTTAGCGATGGCAAAATTTCCATATGGGTTTTTAGATATTCACCATTAGGTTGCCTTTTGCAAAACTATAAGAGCTTCAAAGGAGATGTTTAATGCACAAACAGTTAATAGAATATTGTTGAAAAGAAAAAAAAGGGGAAAAAAAAAGTAGATTGTGGGGGGGCCACATGTGAGTCATTCAATGGCTGCTCTGGAAGAGAAGCAGGGGTGCCAGACAGCCAGGAGAGGAGCGAACCCAAGTATCTGATGATTTAATTAGAGAAAAGTGGTCAATTGATGCAGCCCTGGCTGGAGGGAGTGCTCAAAAATGTGGAAATAACAAAGGAAATAAGAAAATAGCTCATCTACCAGTCCAATAGAGAAAAGGATTGGAATGATGTAGCTTGTGTTCCTGGCAGACCATGGGTTAAACAAATGCTGTTCCTCCTCTGATGTACTGCAGCAACTCTCATCTTTTTCCCATGCACGACACCTTGCTGAGTGCAGCTCATTCAGTGCAGGTGAGCAAGGGGATGCAGGTGGAAGCCAGGCCTGATCCAGAAATGGCTACAAAAGGACAGGGAGTGAGGTCACTGAGAATAATCCCAAAACCAAAGAGGAACCACTAAGAAAAAACAGAATCAAAGAGTGAATCTGCTTGAAATAGGACCAGACACTTGTACATGAGAAAGCAATGGGAAAACTCTTTAGTTTCAGAAAATGTTACTAATTGACATGGACTGCTGCTCAGCCAACATCCTGCTCAATTCCTGAACTTGAGAAGGAGGCAACACTTAACAGAGCTGAATATCGGATGTTATACTAAAGGAGGTGCATATTAAGGAGGATATGTAGCAGGTGGATCGGGAAGTCTGAACCTTCCAAGTGCCTCAGACAGTGGGAAAGAAGAGGGAGATGAAGCCGGGAAAATGAGGATAAAAAAGAGGGCGGCGTTTTAGAGACTGCATGGAAAATGCCCGCAGCCTCTCTCCCTTTGTTCATCAATAAAGTCACTTTACAGGACTCCTCTGTCTCCTTTGGGCACACAAAACTCTGGCCACTCTGAATTTTCCCGCACAGCCCCGGGCCCTCTCTCAAAACATCCCTTGCCCGCCTCGGCTCCTGCCAGGGCTCCAGGTGGGTCCCGGTTGCATCCCGACTCACCCCAGCTCCCACCGCCTCAGCTCCCGCTCACCCCGAGCTCCCGCCGGTTCAGGGCAGCAGTGGTTCCTTGGCCCGATGCCCGGCCGGGCCCAGCACAGGAGCCGCTCCTCAGGCGAGGTTTCGGAGAAATGGCGGAGCTGGGAGAATGGGAGGGGAGTCCGTGCCGAAGCGAAAATGGCGCCTTGGCCCCGGGGTGGGAGCTGGGGGTGGCGCCGGGATGGAGCAGGAACCCACCTGCAGTCCTGTCAGGTGTCCGGGCTGGAGCAGGGGCGGCCTGAGAGATGCCCCGAGCCCGTGGAAGCCCCTGCAGGGCCATGGAAGTGGCTCCTGGCGGGACTTGTGAGGCCGTGGGCGATCCCCGCTGGAGCAGCCTGTTCCTGAGGGTCTGTGTCCCGTGGGAAGGACCCCGTACTGGATCAGGACAAGGATTCCTGTCCCTGAGGGGGGCGGCTGTGACATGACCTGAGTGTGACACCCATCCGCTGTGCCTCTGGGTGGGGAGGGGGGAGGGAATATGGGATAAAGTTATGCTTGGGAAGCAGGGAGAGGTGAGGGGAAGATCTTTCCTTCGGATTTGCCTAACCGATGTTAATTAGGTCCGAATTCTTGGATTTCCTTCTCAGCCTTTTGCAGACCGGGGCTGGAGAGCCCCTGAGCCCAGGGTGAGGGGTCCCCCCGTGCTGAGCTGTGCTGGGGCTGTTTCTGTGCTCAGGGACACTTGGCATGGGCCACGGCACTTGGCCACCAGTGGGGCTTCTGTGCACTCCTCAGGCAGAGTGTAAGTCTTGGTCTAATTCCCTTTCCTTAATTACAACGTGTCTTGGAACTCTTTTCCCTTCTCCTGCCCTTGCAGACCCATCCATAAACACATTTTGTCCCTGAGGCCAGGGAATGTCTCATCAGTCTCTCCCGTGCTGGCTCTGGAGCTCTGTCCCTTGAATGCAGCCATGGGTTTGTTCCCAGCCCCTGTGCAGGCTGTTCAAACGGGAGGTTGGGTTAAATAAACCCTTCCCCTGTCCTCAATTCTAAATCCTCCTATGCCACTGAACAAGTTTCATCCTGTAATCACTGAGCATTGCTCATCCATGTAGAGGCTCTTTTGGTTATCAAAGCTTTAACTTCGTGCCTGACATGAACAACAGGAGATCCTCCTGCCATCAGTTTTTGGGTCTCAGGTCCCATTAAAGTTGTGGCTGCACAATTCTGCAGACAATGAGGCCACTCTCGCCCCTGGTTTAAACATTTTAGCTCAATAATCCCTTTGGCATTGCCCCATGTAACATCGACATTTTTAAAAATGAGGTTCACTTTCCTGGTAAATATTTAAAATTTTAATGATAGACAGTAAGCTACAAACAATAAAGCAAAAGGTTATAACAGCAGGGTGCTTTGCCTTCAGCCAAGTACACACCCTTACTCAGAAAACAAAATGCATGAACCTGTTGCATATTCATAGATCTTCATGCATTATTCAAAAGCATTACCCTCCAACATGTAAATCAATCGTTTTTCCTTCCCTGGAGGTCTGCTGTCCCATAATCCAAGAATGTGAAGGATTTCCTGATTATCTTTTCTTTTCTACCATTCTGAGTTAGTTATATGAACAAAAGCTTTTTACATTACCATGTTATACTGCAAGAAAAATACATTTATCACCCTGCTATTTTTAAGTTTTGTTAATAGCAAAACTAAAAGAAACTATTCATACAGCAAAGTTTTCCCGCATTATACATGTAGCTTTCATTTTAATATTTGCCAAAAGCCAAAAATATTATAGGTCCTATAACACACATACAATGCAAATTTCTGTGTTTGGAAGAGCCATGGCTATGTTACCAATCATTTTGGTTTTATTTAATTTTCTGAAGTTTTGCTGTTTCTTGTGTCCATACCACAAAATCGAGACTATCTGGGTTTAAAAAGTCACACAATGTTCTGGCTCGAACAGAAAATCCTCAATCCAAATCTTGCAATTTCGTATTAATCCTCAGACTTCTTGCAACTCCATTTAGTCCTGGATTACTTCTGAGATTCCCTGGTGTCTCTCTGGGTCAATACCCCACAAAATTCAGGCAAAATATGTCCCAAGTATTTAACCGTTTTCTTCATCATTTGCACTCTTTTTTCAAATACTCAAAGATGCTTTTTAGCCTGAACATTCAGCCATTTCACAGAGGCTTCTACTACCACTTCTTGTCCTCCTGATTGGAGCAAGTCACCCAAGTCCTGCACTAACCCAATCCCTGGGGTGGGGTAAATTCTTGTGATATTTTCTGCAAGGCTTGCCCCAATAAGGCTGGTGCTTCCGTGCATCCCTGCAGAAGGACCATCCATGTCTTTACCATTTTCCCTTCTGCCTCTTGTTCCCACTCCAAGGCAAAATACAGTTTAGCATCCTGTGTGAGTGGGCATCCCCAGAAAGCATCTTTGACATCAAGTACTGAATGGTGTCAGTGTGAGGAGGGAACCTGGTTCAAGATGGTGTAAGGATCTGAGACTGTGGGGTGCCTGGGTTTAATAATCTCATTCATTATTCTTAGGTCCTGCACCATTCTATGGATTCCATCTGATTTCTTGACTGGCAGAATAGGAGCATTCTCTGGAGAGATCCCTGGCTCCAAAAGCCCTGCCTTTAGCAGGGACTCAATAAGAGGCTGTGAGCCCTTCCTTCCCTCCCTTGGAATAGGGTATTGCTTTTAGACACCACTTGCCCTGGTTGCTTCACAGTCCTTTGGAGAGGCTCCATATCTAATTTTCCCTATTTTCCTGGAGCTGCCCAACCTTCAGCATTCACTTCAGCATAGGCCTTGCCACACAAAGGCACAACTCTGTACAACCTTTACAGTATTAATTTGTATTCCCAAATTAGCCATCAAATCCCTTCTCAGTAAATTACATTAAGAATTAGGAGGAAATAAAAGCTCATCCATTTCAAACCCATCCCCCACATCTTCTAACACTGGGTGAATAAAACACACCAGCTCATCTTTCCCACTTATCCCCTGAATACTGCTGTCTAAATCCCTTCTGGATTTCCCTTATTGCCCCTTTGGGTGTCCCTGTCCTTGATTACCTCTGGGAGAATGTGCAAACTCCCTCAACATGCTCCCAAGGGCCCCTTCAGAGATATTTTGGGATCATCATCCCTTTTGCTGGGAGCCCTTCCTGGCTTTCCCTTTCTCCCCTCCATGGGTGCCCTGCCATGTTTAGTCCCCGAAGATCCCACTGCACTCACTGATGAGATTTTCAGAGCTCTCTGGCTGCTGACTCTTCCCAGCCCCCCTGATGTGTCCCTCGTCTGTCTCCTGGTCACTCTCGGGTCCCCAATCCATGCCCGGTGCCGCCGCCCCCCAAGGGAGCCGATCCCCCAAACTGGGTGAGGCACCTTCAGCTCCACTCGCTGCCCCCGCCCCGGACGGGGGAAGGAATTCCGGCCGAGCCCCAAGGTGTGTGGAAAACTTCACATCACCAGAGGATTCTGTCCACAACGAAGATAGAAGAGTCTTGTAAAAGTAATTTCATTCACAGAGGAAGGGGCAGAGGCCATGGGCCATTTGCCGTGGGGTCTGTGCAGTTGCCAAGGCCGGGCCCCCCGCTGCCGTGGCGGGAGCGGCTGCAGTGGGGACCGAGTGCGGGCGGGAGCGGCCGAGAGCCCAGCGCTGCCCCAGCCCGAGCTGCCCCAGCTCCATCCCTGCCCCTGCGCTGGGATGCTGTGGGTTTGGGGGGAAGAGGGAGCCGGCAGGGGGTGCTGGGCCTGGGGGCAGCAGGAGAAGGGAAGGAGAAGCAGGGCTGGAGAACAAAATGGTAGCGTTGCCCTCCCCACATGAGGCAGGTGACCGCAGAGAGGGATCCACGATTTTCACACAGGTGAATCTTGATGTTTCTAAGCTTTATCCCCCGACTGCGTGGAAGGGATTCAAACGCAACTCCCATCTCACTGTCCACCGGCGCATCAACACCGGGAGAGGCTCCCACGAGTGGTCCCGAGTGTGGGAAGAGTCACAGAGCCTGACTTGACCTCGACACCAATGGAGGCTCCACTAAAGGAAGACCTTCTGCTCTACTCCAGCCATTTAGCCATTCAGCCATTTCACAGGGGCTTCTTCTGCCACTTGTCCTCCTGATTGGAGCAACAATTATCCTGCATTAACCCAATCCCTGGGGTGGGGTAAATTTGTGATATTTTCTGCAAGGATTGCCCCAATAAGGCTGGGGTGCCTGCCATCCCTGCAGAAGGACCGTCTGATGTCTTTACCATTTTCCTTCTACCCCTTTGTCTCACCACAAGCAAATAACAGCTTAGCATCCTGTGTGAGTGGGCATCCTCAGAAAGCATCTTTGACATCAAGCACTGAATGGTGTCAGTGTGAGGAGGAACCTGGTTCAAGATGCTGTAAAGGATCTGAGACCCTTGGGCTGGGGCCCCTTGGGCCCTGGGGGTTCATCCCCAGGGGCCAGAAACTCTGCCATGGCCTGCCTTCACCTTGGCCCCTTCCTCACCTTCTACTTTCGCCTCTGCACCTGCTCCTGCCTTCTCCCAGCACAGAAACCTCTGAACTTGACCTTGTTTACTTATCCTGGGAACCAGGGATACAAAGGATACATTTTCTGAAACTGGTTTCTCCCACATTTACTTTTATATCGATCCTGGCCTTAAATCCAGGCACATTCATGCCACTCTGTTGAATCTCTTCTTTCTTTCTGCACCATCTTTGTTAACCTAAACTATCGCTTGCTCAGTCTCGCTTCTGGGCCCTGGTTTTGGGATTATTCTCAGTGCCCTCTACTCCTGGGGCAGCAAGGTAAGAAGACCCTGCTACCTTGTCCACACATTACCCAGAAAGCACTTGCATTTAAAGCCCTCTCCTGGCTCCTCTTCTCAACAATATTCTATTTACATTTATCTGTTAAGTTTCACCTTTAAACTCTTCCAGTTTGCAAATCCATCCTAAAGGGAACATTGAAACCCATACCCAAATTTTGCCATCTGGTCACCCACCTATATACACAAAATTCCTGCAAATGTCAACTGATGCCTGTGGAAAAGGTGGGATTGTGTAAGAAGAGGAACAGTAGGAGAAGAGGAATGTAGGAAGTAGGACACAGGACCATGGCTAGGAAACAGGAAGCATTACCATGTTTCCCCTCCATTGTCTCAACCTCTTCTAGCCCCAAGATTTGTTCCCATCACATGCAGCAGGTACCAGAGAGTGCTCTTGATTTTTACAGGTGAATCTGTGTTTATGACCTTTATTAGGATAAATGTTGGTGTTTCTGTTTTTGCAGGGCTGAATATTTATATTTTGGAGGAGTTTTGGCTAGTCTTGCTGTTTGATGGGTTTTTCATCTCTGTTGTGATGTTTGGAGCATTTTTGGGCTGAATCTTGGTGTTTTG